>MCJB01023918.1:146789-197857 GCA_002018475.1 Nicotiana obtusifolia
ACAAAACCTTTTTTCTTTTAATCTTTTTTCTTCAACTCTTTTTTGTTTTGATTAAACTGCCTTAAAAGCTCCAAATCACTTCTCTCTCTTTCCTTTTCCCAAACTCCATACCCAACTTCACCTCCTCACTCACTCGTCAGTGGCGAGGCCAGGAATTTCATTTAAGGTGTTCAAACTTGAACTAAGTAAAACGAATTCCCGATAAAGAGTGTTTAATATATGTTATATCTTATTAAATCTAATATTTTACCCATATATACAGTGTAATTTTCTGACGAAGGGTGGTCACTCCACCCTTAGGCCTATGTATCTTCGCCCCTGTCACTGTCGGCATCTGGCAGGACACAACAACTATCAGTAAAGTTCTCTGCTCCGTCTATATTAAAGATAACGGTGCTCCCGCCATTTTCAAATCCTGGGTCCACCTCTCAGATTATATGAGTAGAGCTATTTTTACCTAACTGTCAACCTACTGCAACACTTCATTCTTTATCTGAGTTTAAAAAAAGAACTATACTTTACAAACATACATAGGCAAAATTATGCAAGAAATGTGAATACATACAAAAAAAAAAAAAAGAGAGCTATAAAGAAAAATTCATATAATGTACCCATAGCTGCAAAACTCTTTTTTTTGGGGGGGGAGTCAGAAAGAAGCAAACATTGTATTAACTTAAAGTAGTAGATATACAAGGAGTAGTAAACTGCAAACGGGAAAGAACCATAGTTGGGTCAGAACAAAAGGTGAACGTTGCATAATGACAATGATAAACCTAAAATACTCATTCATCCAATTGCTCTTCATTTTCAGTAATACCTTCAAATACCAAATACTGAAGAGCAATGGAATATTTTGCAGTTTTAGCCCTTGCAAAATTGTTGCTGCTACTCCTAATAAGATATGATCCAAAGCCATCCGCTTTAATTGTGTAAACAGAGGAAACCCATCTTTTGTAAATATATAGCAACCTCGAGGAATCACCATGATAATGAGTATCAGAGAGTAGAAGCTGACATGGCAATGGCCCCTTTTGATTAGCATACATAATTGCATTTTTACATAGTGCTAATACTCGAACCATAGCCAAATCTTTTCCTCGAGTATTATTGTATCTCTCTTGGCATTTTCCTTCATTAAAAAAATCAGCAAAATCATCAATAATAACTGAAACTGGAGCAGGATTATTATGTAAATGAAAAGCAGCAAAGTATTTCTTAATTCCTTCTTCGTCCTCTATATACTTCATCTGAATACGTTCAAAAATATCAGAGGATGGATCAATTCCCTTAGCAAGATAAGGGGGTTTTGTTTCCAACTTACGACGGTTGCAAATGAAGACCACATTACCCTCCCCACTCTCTGTTGCAGAGTTAATAGCAAACTGGAAAAGTAAAGAGGTTTTTCCTGATGAAGGAGGTCCAGAAAGGAGGAGAACTGGGTCGCTACTGCGAAGAATATCCAATCGCCCAACCGGTAAGAATTTCTCCACCATTTTTGTTGGAACTCAAGTGAATACTACTTTCTGTGATTTTTTGGGTTTTTATTAAGAAAAAGTTAAGATAAAAATATAAACACACTCTTGAGGATGGACTCAATGGAGTGTGCTCGTTGTTTTGGTTGATTATCATGGGCTTCTGCACGTGTCATCTGATTATGGTTAATTAGAGTTCTATTAGGCTTTCTGTAATTAATGAGGTTACGTTTTAGTTAGAAAATAGTGATGACACTTTGATAATGCAAAAGAAAAAAAACACTTGGATAAACATGTTATCATCGAAAATAACCTTTCTAACAGGGGTTAAACTGCTTACATCTTAACCTGCCTTATGGTTCTCAGCCGTCTTAGGAAATGACTTAAAAGACAGATGCCGCCGCTGCGAGGCGAGGGAGCAACTTGTCTGGTCTTGCGGTGCACTCATTCCCCTTACGAGAATGAAATGACGCCCCAGCTTGACTGAATTTGTTGTTGTTGTAATCTTGCATAAAACTCAATTAATCCAAGTAACATAAAACAAATAATAGTGCACAATAAAATGACATGTGACATTGTAAGATGAGAGGAATTTGTAAATTACTTATAGAGAAAGGGTTGAGATATTAAAAAAAGAAAAAAATCTATGAAATAATGCAAGTTCTATCTTTTCCCAGTCTATGATGGTCTAATAATTACAGCAGTATCTTTCACTCATCTCTCATAGAGATGTTCCCACAAGGACACCAACTATACCACGTAAAAGGGGCGTGGGTCACTACTCTTCATCTTTAGAAGAAAATCTTCCGAGTATGAAAGAAGGGCTTATCGACTTAGCATAGTACTCGTTAATAAATATTAATCTATGATGATAATGACATTTACAAATTACAAGTAATTCCTACTAATCTCTTATTTACTCGAGTCGGCCCGTTGAATCAGTAGCTCAAAGGCATTGTCTCTGCTGGAAGGAGGATGACATAGCCAGAAAGGGTCGCTCCAAGAAGTTAGACTGCAAAGATGTCATGCCAAAACCAGTTGATTGTGGAACTCCAATATTTGAGTGTGGAATTGTGCTGCAGAGAAAAGCGAATATTAATTTCATGCTGTCATACTAATTAACAGTTAAGTTCAATTTACTATACTAAGCACATTAATATAAACATAAGACACCATTCCACAAGCAGCTTCAATTAATAGTTTCATGCAAAATAAATAATTATATTTCTGATAACAGAAACAGATGCGCCCACTTGCATTCCCAGTTACTGACTTGCAAAGTGCGACACACTGGTCTTTTTGGTGTTTGGTTTTCTCGAGGACATGTTTTTGAGGCTACCTGTTTAGCAGGGGGAATGGAGAGTCGGAAGATTAAGTTACGTACAATCTCTAATAAGGGTGCCGACATATAATGGTTCGGATGTGTAACGAAATTCAGGGTAGAGAAACTTGTTACGGAAACTGGATAGCAGGATGATTCCATTTTTAATCTCCACAGGGAAATATAATATACTCAACAATCCACCAAAACTTATGTCATTAACAGAAAGAAAATTTGATAAATGGATACTGACCTGAATGATAATGATAATGATGAGTCCACTGGAGTAGATATTTGATGGTGATCAGGAGGAAACAATGACCAGAAAACTGAAAAGGAGCAAACAACACAAGCCATGACATCTCTAATAATATAGAAGATGAAGATTTCAACTAACTACATAAAATACCCAGAAAGAACCATAATATGCCTGACAAACCTTTCAGCATTCTAGGTTTCAGGAGTCTAACACAAGGCAATTATAGAACCCACCCCAGAACAAAAAGAAAAAAGTCCTATAAAATTGCAGAAATGGTTAATACAACAAGATATTACACTAAAAGGAAAAGTATATGAGCTACCTGATTGTTGTGAGTGATCCTGGTAACCAGGGCAGAACAGCATATCCTGCCAATGTTACCAAAACTCTTTTAGAAGAATATAGCCAAATCAGAAGTCTTATGAATAGAAATCTCTGAAAACAGTGACCCAAATCTAAAAAGAAAAGAAAACCTGAGACAACTCACCGTTCCTGTACCTTGACTTTTACTTGCCATCTTTGCAGGAAATAAATCTACATAATGAGGTAAAGGTAAATTGTTTCAGAAAGCTGCCACAGAAAACGAGATCTTACAAACAACAAAACAATAATTTGAAAAATTAAAGCAAGACATATCATATCAGGCAAGGACGTTTGTCTCATGTTCTTAAAACAAAAGTGATACTATGAATAAATGGTTTTTTGCGTTAAGAGTGTTTCATATGTAAGATCTAAGTGTCAGGCATGCTGTCTTTAGAACTCTGTTTCCCTAGGCATGTTTGAGACATGTTTACACTTGGATTACCACCATATCAAGAATATAGATTTCCGTTTTGGTGGATACAGCGGCGTAGGTATTGCTTCTACGAAACAAGACAGAGGAAGACATTAGGACAAACATGTCAGTTGTTACGAGAGCCACAATTTGCATGAACAAAAAGCAATTGCTGCAACAGTTCTTTGATTGTTGCAACAAATTGAACCATAAACAATTCTGTATTGCAATCTTAAGTGGGTTTAAATATATATTACCACAGGAAACGAAAATAGGAAGCATGATGCATGGTGAAATAATCAAAAACTTAAAAATTCATACCCAGGCAAGAGGGACTCGGGTTCACAGCCAAAGTCAAACCAAGATAGCAGTCATCCTTTTCCGTCCCAAAATCCCACAGGTTCAACTCAAGATTAGGCTCAGGTCCTGCACAACAGGCTAGCTTCATGACTGCGAATAACGACACATGCTAAAAGTACTTTTCGAGTTCTTACCAACATTACTCAAATCCATCTGCAATGGATCCCTTAGAGGATGAGGAATCCACATATCAACCTATTCATTAGCAAGTGGCCAATTATTCAAATCTCTACGGAAGGATGCCAACTACAATTATAAGGTGAAGCAAAAAACAAATGACAGAAAATAGTTTACATGAAAAAATGGGTGCTGCAAGCATTGGTCAGCAGTTGGTCTCCTCAATGGGTCCCACGAACAGAGTTGCTATGGCAGGAAGGGAGGGATTGATCAGCTAAAAACCATTTCCTATTTCGTGCATAAAATATGCCAACAATGTAAAGAAGCAGCCATAACAATACCTTGATCAAATCGATAGCTTCCAAGCTAGCACTTGGAATGACATCAGACAAATTGGCTGGTTTAATCTATCAGAAACAAAAGAAAATAACAAACGAATTGAATACATGATCATTCACATGTCTGTGATAAAGGTCAAAAGAAATTGGCAGGAAACTAACAAGAAGTTCATGCTGGACTTACATCAAGACAACTAAAATCAAACAACCGTGACGCACTTCTACGTTCTGGGAAGCTAGTCCAGTCTGGCGGTCCAAGAATACAGCATATCTTATACAACTGATCAATTTCACTGGATAAAGAAAAAGGAAGATTATTCTCAGAGAAATAGTTCTCCAAATAATTCAACTTAAGACCGATACGAGTCAAGTTTCAATTTTCCACAGAATCCGGACAACATGCTCCCCAAGCTCTTGGAAATAACTATATCATCCAACTGTCAGTTCCATTTGAGGTCAAAGCAGTCTAGGTTCCAAGCTAGAAGAAGATAGTAGATCTTTTTCATGTAAGACAATCTGGGATATGAAATCACCTTTCACCAGGGAAAATTGGGCAAAGAGTGAAAAGTTCAGCAAGAACCGCACCAACTGCCCACATATCTGTGTTCATTCATGAATATGTTAAAGCAGCTGATAGTAAAAAAAAAAGAGAATATAAGCAAGATTATGAAATATAAAAATACTATTCAAAATAAACAACTATGTATAACAATAGTTGGCTGTTTCTGCTATCATTTTTAGACCTTATTCTCATGACTCATGAGTCAAGAAACAGATTACTTAACCAACAAAAACAAACATGAAAGTTTATCCAAGAGTTCTTTGACGCATTGAACAATTTCAAAATTAAGGCCATCAAGCTTAAGACTGAGAACTTCTAAACAACACCAGTTCAAAGAAATATTCTTTTTTGGATAGACCAAAGAAGAACCTATTAAAGATCCAAAAGAAAGCAATCTCACAAATGCAGTGGAAAAAAAAAAACAAATTGACAAACCCAAGCATGTGAAGTAGACTAATACGGAACAAACATATGATGATTTTAAGAATGAAAAAACAACCAAGTTATATTGGTCAACAATTTTCTAGTAACCCAAAGTTTGTTTTTGTACATACATATATCATGCTAGACAAATATGGACAACACCTAAGGAAATACAAAGTTTCTAGCAGGAGAACAACGGTAATGGTCTTCTCTCTAGTTTTACTATTGAATCAAGCCAGCAGTTTTGAAGTCAATACTTTGAGGCATGTGTTAGCATGGTGAACTTGGTCCAAGGCAATTCCTGTCACTCTTACTGTTTTCTTTCACACAACTTTCATAGAATCCATTCAAGGTTATAGTACCTTCAAAGAGCCAAGCTTACCCTCAAAATTAACAGAAAACATTTCAAGAAAGTTAGATTGTTTTTCCAGCGTAAAATATCAACAGACACGAAACATACTGCTCAGCTATGTACTTAGATTAATAAGTTTATTAGGAAAGTAGAAAACTAGCTGCCACAATCGTCGAGATTCAAGAACAAATATTCAGGATTAGGTAATTCTTATCAAACCCTAGCTTCTAAACATACAGCAACTTATTGGTGTCAAATGAAAAATGATCCATTGTGTCCAAACAAGAAGCTTCTGAAATTGCAAGAACGTATTGACAGTGCATACCTATAGCAGGTGTGTATGATGAAGATTGCAACAAAACTTCTGGTGCTCGATACCTTTTAAAGACATTAGAACATCCTTCCATCAGAGGCAAATTATTCACTAGCACGTGGAGGCAAATGATGCACCAAACAAGAGAAGACAACTCACCAACGAGTTGAAACATAATCAGTGAAAGGAGGTAATGAAGACACTTCTCTAGCCAACCCAAAGTCAGCAATTTTAATTATGTCATTTGTCACCAGCAAATTCTCTGAGGCAGAACATGGGTAACTTTAGTTTTGCTCTGCCATAAACAAAGATAGTAAATAAACCACATGACATTTCAATACCAGGTTTCAGGTCCCGATGGAAGTAACCATTTTTATGCATGTGGGCAAGTCCTTGCAACACCTGAGACATCAATCCTCGAATCTCTTCCTCAAGAAAAGGTCTTTGTCGTTCTTTCATTAGTTGGTACAAGTTATGTTCCTAGACACATTTAAAGGGAAATAATTTAGAGGTTCACCTTGACATAGTATATATTCTCAAACTAAAAGCAGTAATTGCCAGAGTGGCACAAACATACACTATGTTAACTGAATTAAAGATTCTACTGCACAGACAAAGAGAAAGGTGCAACATCAAAGAGATCTAGCCAAAAGTCTTAAACTGGTACCATGTACTCGAGTATGAAGAATAGCTCATTGTTCTCCCTGACAATCTCCTTCAGTTTGATGATGCTAGGATGATTCAATTTACGGAGGGACTGCACAGAGAAGATTGGAAAACTTAGCTTGTGCCAAGTTATATATGTACAAGCAACTCAATTCTAACACGGTAATTTTTTCTGAATCGATGTGTTGAAATATTTCCTTTTAGACCATCAAATGTGAAACCAAATAAGAGGAAACCCACACACCTTTACTTCACGTAGATTAACACATTCTTCCCAATAATAGAACTTCCTCTTCATTTTCTTTACTGCAACCTGCAACACATGAAATAAATCTATAAGTACAATTTCAGAGAAGAATCAACATCCTGTGAGATGTCCAAGCACTGAGAAAAAAGTAACATGAGTCTTCCAGTCAACTCCCTTCAAAGGAAACAAAGAAGAAAGTGAAAAGGTCAAATTTTATTATTCTTCATTTCTTGTAATAGCATGGGCGTGATTAAAGACTAATCTCATGTCTCGCCTCAATGTGGCATGGATCCTTAACATGGTTCTCACAAATTATTACGTATGGGACTAAACACAACATGTCCCCAGTCAACTCCCAAAAGGCACTTTTGGTTAGCTAGAGTCTACTTGAGATTTTTGGCAGATATTATTACTGTTGTGTAAGAAAGGTGCCAGTAACTTTCCATTACAAAGGAAACCAAGGAGCAAATCCAAGCATTACCATGTTGAGCTCTGGTAATTAGAACTAAAAGAGTTTATTAATTCAGATGCATAACTCTTCAAACATGCAGCAGATCAAAATCTTTTCTGCTGCTGCCAAACACAAGCTTCCTACTCAAGTCTTAGATTTTGTAAACAGGATTTTGGAACGTCTCCTTATATCAACTAAATGAAGATAGCTGAAAACATGTGTGGATATATAAAAGACAATTACTTACAATTTCAGATGTTTCTGTATTAATGGCCTTATATACATTACCACAAGTTCCATCTCCAAGCTCCTTCAATATTCTATATCTGGAATTATAATGTCCCACCAAGAAGCACATAAGTTAGGATCATCAAAAGGAAAACCACCTTTTAATATCCACATAGGGTCTCAATAAGACTTACCTTTCCATTTTCGATTTACAATGACTGGCGGACCAACAATTCTCAATGGACCTCTAACCTCCTGATAGAGGTTTCTACTCTGTAAAAATAGTGCTCATGTGGTTGTTGACATATATCACTCTTTATGTGCAGCATACGATACGGTAAATGGTAAAAAATCCACCTCTCATCGCTAAAAAAGCTGAAAATCAGCTGAAAGACCATCAACATGCTTAAACGCAGCCTTCACGAGCTGCAATCAGTAGTTATCATCTAAAAGGCAGGCACTGATTTCTGTCAAATACTTGCTATATTGTGGATAAAATAAGAGTCAGTCTTGTCAACAAGATATCAAACCACAGCACGTCTCTTTTCCATGAGCTTCAGTTATGTTTTATCTGTCAAAAAGTTTCAGAAAAAGTCAGAGACAACTGGAGAACATGAATAGCGCGTGCTACCTTCAGTGCTTTAAAGCATTGAAGAATCTGGATTGGAAATATAAATGGAAAAACATTAAAAGCAGAAAGTTCTTTGAGCTATGTGTCAAACAACCAGAGATGGATCCAATCTTTTTGTTTTTATCACTGATCCATCGCACATTCAAAATTATGGGTTCAAAATGTAATATTTATTGAAATTTTGGTGATTTTTTACACACACACACACACACACACACACACACACATATATATATATGTATATGTATATAAAAGCTTCAGATAATTGTTACTGGGTTCAGTTGAACCCGTAGCCTGTTAGCTATATCCGGCTTTGCAAACAGCCATCGAGAGAGAGGACACAGGATGAGATAAAAATATACAAAAATAGCTAATAGCATACGCAAGCTGCTATTCTGTGGAAGAGCAATCTCCATTCACTTTCTTATTGTGTCAATACCTATGGCTTTATATTCATGAACTATGTAGCGATTGGCTTCACCTTTTTCTTGCTATAATTATAATTTTCTATATGACATCTGCATCTAAATAGGAAACTGATTCTGCTATAATTAAGTAAATCTCTATTTTTCTTTTTTTCATATTTGTTTAGACAAAGAAAAGTGTTTCAACGGAGAATTACAAATCACAGACTATTTAGTATAAGTGCCAATCCAATGACATGGTATATTTACCACATGAATATATAAATACATAAGTACGTAAACATGCCTGTTAAGATCAAATCAAACAGCAATTTTGACCAAAAAATTAAATTTTTTTCCAGTAACTCTTCTAGTACCAATTCAAATCAATAGCACAAAAAGAAAATTGAATTTGAAGCAACAGGAGAATAATGCGATTGAATTTATTCGTGATTTACTGAGAAAAACAGCAGAAATTGATTCTCCAGCTACTAGAAAAAAACGCGTAATAAGAAGCTTACCGGTTACAGAGAAATTTGAAGGAAAAAAATCGAGCTTACCGGTTAATGCTGGAGAAACAGTCAAACAATAAACATCTAGAGAGAGAAAAAGGAAGATTTACAGAGAGAAGATGAATGTACCGAATGCCGATCGATAATGTAACAGCAAAATCATTTGAAGAAGTGTTGGAGAAGAAACCAAAAACAATATTTTTCGAAATATAAAAAGTAATAAAATATTAAAATAGTTTTTTAGATAAACAAGAGGATTTAAAAAGTAGCAAAAGATTAAATGAAATTTATTAATATTGCGAAAGATGCTTGGTGGTGGGAAAAGGGAGTGGTCCTCTTTAAAGTAAGCTTACATAAAAGCCCTTCCGCCAACTTGTTTCTTTCAACTTATCCTTGGTCGGTTACTTTATGACAACTTTGCCCTCTAATAGCTCGTAGTTTTACCGCTCTTTGCCATTTGGGCTTCTCAGGGGATGTGATTGGTCAAAATAGCATCGGTTAGTCAATTTTTGAACTGGTAATTAAAAATTAGTCAGTATTTACAAAGTTATTAAAAATTAATTACTATTTTATGGGAATATAAAATTTGGATAAAGATATCATAGCTAAAACACGAAAAATCTCAGCATAATATGCTTATTATGAAGCTCATGCGTATAAATTTTCTAGCATATGTTGGAACTAAGGGTGGCTAACGATCCGGTTCACACCTGACTGGACCGGTGAAAACCAAATCATTTATTGGCTTGGCGTGCCGGTCCCGGTAGCGGGACGGTTTGTCCTTTTGAAACCGGATGAACCAGTACAAAAAAGGGTCCGAACTAGACCGGACCGATTCGGGAAAAAAAAATTGCCAGTTTAAAAACTAGCCGTTGGCAACGGTTCTGTTGAGCTAATAACCGTTGTCCAACTGCCAAAACGACCATTTCACCCTATAGCCACTCCTAACTATTTTATCATATTTTTCACAAAATCATCCAACTCTCTCTAATTCTCTCAAATTCTCTATAATATTGTTATTTGTGTAAATTATACAATTTTGATTCTTTATCAAGTTTTAATTGGAGTTGTTATCAAGTGAAGGTTCAAGTTTCAACTTCACCTTAATTATACAGTTCTATTTGGTTAATCGTTCCTACTTCCTACTCTTTTATTATATTTTTGTCCTATATTTATTTTATTTGCTATAATTATGTCTCAAAGAGGTTCAATTGGAACTAGTAGTCGGGAGCGGCCACGTGGTCGTTGGGGAAATAGGGGTAAAGGAATTTATGATAGTTATAGTCTACACATAGATGATTCTCAATATTATCATGATTTTAGCTCTAATAGTCCACTTGATTCTCAATACATAGAAGCACAATATAACTATGAAATTGGGGTTAATTTAGAAGAACCACATGAATTTCAAGGTAGTCCACCTAAAGTTCAGTCTAACTTGCCTCTTGTACCTCCTACAGGAGTCCCGGTTAAACGTAAGGATAGATATGAGGTGTGGGAATTTGTGCAAAAGAAAGTTAAAAATTAGACGGTCGTATGTGTTCTTTGTGGAATTGAGTGGTTTTTCAAAACTGGGGGTAATGAAGATGGGACGGGTAAAATTAGGACTCACTTAAGAAATAAACATCCTAAGGAATGGTCAATGCGGGCGGGGGAAATTTATTTAGGAACCGAACATGGGGGAGTAGCACATGATGAATACTGGGGTATCCAAGTAAAAATTAACCAAACAACACGAGGGATTCTTATTTACGATAAACAAATGGATAGGGAAAATATTGCTAAACTAGATGCGGTAGAGGGCTTACCTTATAGTTTTCCTTCTTCTACTGGTTTTATTTGTTATATTCATGCTACATATAATCTTCTTTTAAAAGTTTTCCAAAAATTACTGTTAAAAATGATATTATTAAATTTAAGAACGAATATAGAGATTATTTGCGATATTTATTTGATAACTCTGACACTAGAGTATGCCTTACTACGGATATGGGTCGTTCTAGAAATAATTGTGATTATATTACCGTTACTGTTCATTGGATAGATTTTGATTGGGTATTTCAAAAACGTATTATTGCTTATAAAGTTGTTGATGAACTATACACGGATAATTATATTTCTAAAACAGTTTCATCAATTTGTGGTACATATTGTTTAACTAACAAAGTTTTTAGTATTACAGTAGATAATGCTACAAACAACATAGAAACACTTAGGAACTTGAGACCTATTTTGAACCTCCCTTTTGAGGAATTTTTTCATGTTAGATGTGCATGTCATATTTACGATTTAGTAGTAAAAAATAGTCTTGACGCGTTTAACCACATTATTGAAAAGGTGAAAGTAGCTATTGCTTTTATATTTAGAAATAAAAATCAAGAAAGAAAAAGAGAATGGGAAAGAAAATGTATAGAATTAGGAATGTCGATTAGGAGAGTCCCAAAGAAGTTCGTACTAGATGGACACTTTATATGAAGCATTAACTGTTGCTTATGAATATAGAGAGCCTATTACTCAAATGTATAATAAGTATTTTATGGAACTTTATCACCTTAAAGAGGACGATTGGAACCTTGTTCAACATCTTCTTCAGTTTTTAGAAAAATTATACCATGCTACTTTATAATTTTTCGGACAATATTATCCAACTACTCCCACTGTGTTATATTATATAGCTGAAATATTTTGATTATTGAAATTATATAGGCAATTCGACTAATATAAAATGATCGTAAAGGCTATGATTGAAAAATTTTAAAAATATTTTTTTCCAATTCCTCAGCTTTTTTACATTGCTTATGTGTTGCATCCGGCATTTAAACTTAAATTAAATGAACGACTTGTTAGGGAAATATATGAAAATTTAGAGATTACACCTGTTGAAAATGCGACAAATAAATATCCAAGTGTAGAGCAAGCTTGTGCTAAAGTTCTTTCAAATACCGTGGTTGTTTTCGCAAGGTATAGAGCTTGGGCAGACACTACTACACCAATTGCACCAATATTGTCAACCGGTAAAAGTTCTTCCCAAATGGGGAAAGGCATGCAGGAATGAACACTTTTAGAGGACTTGATCAAAAGTTGCTTTCGGAATAAGACGAGTACAGGGAAGAATACAGTGAGTTCCAAGTTTATTTAATTCGATATCCAAAGAAACTTACAAGTTTTGGAACTCATAATTTATTAGATTATTGAAAGAATCTGGAATCGCAGTTTCCAATACTTACAAAAATGGCCCGGGATATATTAACAATTCAAGCTTCATCAGTTGCATCGGATAGCGCTTTTAGCCAAGGAAGATTTCAAATTGGAGATCACAGACATTCGTTGAGAGAAGAGGTAATGGAGACAGGAGTTTTATTCAGGGATTGGATCAGAGCAGAGCGAATAAACTTTGGAATACCATAACTTTCTCTAGAAAAAAGACAAAGCGTATCTTGATCAAATTTTGGGCGACGAAACAAGTGAAAAAATGAGTCAAACAGGCAATGAAATAGAAGATGAAGAAGAACAAGACGAAGATGATGAACCGGAATAATAACAACCAGTTCCTAAAGAAAAGCCTACGGTTATCTTAAAAAAATTAGCCAGTATGTTTAAAATAATGTAATTTTCTACATTAGAATACACTATAATAAAATTGCTCTAAAATCTTGGAATTCCATCACAAGGTCACAACTATTGTCTTTTTTTTTCTTTTTCTTTTTTAAATTTATTATTTGCGCAAAATTACTACAATTAATTACTAGTTTCTAATTGATTCAAACTTCAAGGTTTGAATCTAATTTTAAACTTTGAAACTAATTTAAAGTTTAAAAGAATATTATAAATTTTTTTAATTCTAAGTTTGAACTTTGAAACAAACTAAACATTATACAAAGTTAGTAACATTTTGTTGTTATATTTTCAAAAACTTAAAATTATCTATCACTATAATAAAATTGCTCTAAAATCTTGGAATTCCATCACAAGTTCACAACTCATGTCTTCTTATATTTTTTTAAAATTTATTCTTTGCGTAAAAAGACTACAATTAATTACTAGTTTCTAATTGATTCAAATTTCAAGGTTTGAATCTAATTTTAAACTTTGAAACTAATTCAAAGTTTGAAAGAATATTATAAGTTTTTTAATTCTAAGTTTGAACTTTGAAACAAACTAAACATTTCAAATATATATACAAAGTTAGTAATATTTTGTTGTTATATTTTAAAAAACTTAAAATTATTCATAACTTTAAATGAAAGACAAATAAAAAATAAAAAAACCGTCCGGACCAGTCTGGACCGGACTGGACCAAAAAAACCGGTCTACCGGTAGCCGGTGCCGGTCACGGACCGACTTGCATCATATAGGACCGGCGGACTGGACCGTTAAGACCGGTATGGTCCGATCTTGACGCCCCTTCGGTACCAGACAGGAAAAAAGTTCCGGTCCGTGACCGGACCGAACAACTGGCCACCCTTAGTTGGAACTTTAGCACATCATATTAGAATCTCATATGTAAAAAATTCAAACTTCAAAATATTATGCTGGAATTTTTCTGAATTTTTTATAATATTTTTATTGAACTTTTATTTTTACATAAAAAATAGCTAAATTTCTATCACTTTTAAAAGTATAGTTAATTTTAATAAGTAATTGTAAATCATGCTATTTTTGAATTTTTTTTTCCTGTTTGCTTGTGCTGCAAAAGGCTTGAAATAATGGTCTGATCAAATTTGACTTGAGCTGGGCTTGAAACAAGAAATTATCCACATGATCTGTTTGGACAACATTCGGTTGCTAGTTGAAGAAACGAGTATTTAAAAGTTGATGTTGGATAAAAAAATATGCAGCTAAAATTGTATTAGACATGAAATTTCAGTTTGCAAATAAGTTAAAGTTTTGTAAATTAAAAATAATATTTCACTTGAAATACTTCTTAAATCAGCTTTTCAACTTCAAATTTTATAGTTTAAGCTGAAGCTGAAATAGTTGAAAACTTATAATATAAATATTTACTTTCAACTACTATATTTCATTATTTGCGAATAATGTGTTTGTCCAAACTTGTAAAAAATATTTCCAAAGAACTCGCTTTTGCAAATTGGCCACTAAATATAGTGCTCAACTGAAAAATGGGCCTAACCTAGCCTCTACTAAGTTAAGAAGTTGGTTAAGAAGAACTAACCTAGGTAGCTGATTATTCGATCGCTTAAACTAATAATAATTATAAAATATAAAATATATATGCCGTTTAAATAAAGTAAATAGTAAATTCATTCGACTATTTATATAAAGACCCTATAGTTAGGGGTATTCAAAAAAACCCGAGATCCCGAACCAAATCGAAAATTGAACCAAATCGACCAAAAAATAAATACTTTTTAGATTGGTTTGTTTTTGGTTTTAAATTTTAAAAACCGATCAAATTTGATTTGGTTTTGGTTTTAATCAAATAATAACCGAAAAAAAACCCGAACCAAACCGACTATAGAGGTAGCAATTTAAATTTATTATTACACCTATAAATATATATGTATATTTTTATATAAAGTTTCTAAAATGTTATGGTACATATTAGTCGTTTGCATTTTAAGTCTAGTTCTTTGCCTTTACATTCTAGTTTGATTGGTAGTTTGCTTTTGCTAAGTACAAGAATTATTTCATGTTAAAAATAATTGATTTTTAATTGAGTACTTAAATTATTAATCACTATTTGATTCAATTATTATCAATATATCATGGTAAATGATAGATTTCTCAAAGAACAATTGATTTGGTAATGTTATGTTGGAAATATAGTCGCCGGAAGATGTGTTTGGTAGTGTATGCCTCATATTTAAGAAAAAAACCGATAAAAATCGAATTGCTAAAAAACTGACTTAATTAATTTAGTTTGGTTCCAATATTTTAAGAACCGACTTATTTAGTTTGATTTCTTATTAGAGAAAAATCGATCCAAACCGAACCATGAAAACCCTAATTATAGTTAATTGACTTAGGCCCAAGCCCAGAGTATGAATGATCCATGTTCTAAATGCACCCCGGCAATCTGAACATCACAGCAGCTTAACCAAACACACCCTTGTCGCTTCTCTCCGGTACTGAAAATGCGGGTGTCCGTACGCCGGCCGATAATCACCTCTCTGTTCTCTTCCCTATCTCTCCGCCCCATCTCCAGCTCCTCCGCCGCCGATCAACTTCCAGAAACCCTAACATCTCAATCGCCATCCTCCTCCGATGAACTCACAAACCCTACCCCTCGAACCCGAACCCGAACTCCAATGGAAAAACAGTTCGAATCATGGATTAACAATCTCAAACCCGGGTTCACACCAGCTGACGTAAACGAAGCCTTGAGGGCTCAATCCGACCCGGACCTCGCCCTCGATATCTTCCGGTGGACCGGCCAACAGCGGAACTACAAGCACAACCACGTCACTTACTTAACAATGATTAACATTGCAGTTAGCAGTAAGCGTTACCGAGTCGCCGAAACACTAGTAGAGGAAGTCCTCGCCGGCGCTTGCCCGCCGAGCCTCTCACTGTACAATTCCATGATTAAATTTTGCTGCGGCCGTAAATTCTTATTTAACCGTGCATTTGATATTTACAAGAAAATGACAAAATGTGAAGAAGCTAAGCCTTCACTAGAGACTTATAATTTGTTACTGAATGCCCTTCTCAGCAAATTCAATAAGTTACATGTCTGTTACGTGTATTTACATTCTGTTCGATCATTAGCTAAGCAAATGAAGTCCTTTGGGGTGATTCCAGATACATTTGCTTTGAATATGATAATCAAGGCTTACTCTAAGTGTCTTGAGGTTGATGAGGCTATTCGTGTTTATCGTGAAATGGGGTTGTATGGATGTGAGCCCGATGCATTTACCTATGGTTATATAGCTAAAGGGCTGTGCGAGAAGGGAAGAGTGAACCAGGGGCTTGAATTTTTTAAGGAAATGAGGGATAAAGGATTTGTTCCGAAAGGAAGTACTTATATGATATTGGTTTGCAGTCTTGCTTTGGAGCGACGGTTTGAGGATGCTATTGAGGTGGTGTTTGATATGTTGGATAATTCGTTGTCGCCTGATCAGCTTACGTATAAAACTGTGTTGGAAGAATTGTGTAGGGAAGGGAGAGGAAATTATGCATTTGAAATTCTTGAAGAATTTAAGAAGAGGGATAGCTTAATGAATGAGAAGACGTACAAGTCTTTGTTGAATGGTTTATATTTTCTTAATCAGGACTAAGTGTCTATTTTGATATGTTTATGTTGTCATTGTTGGTAGTTTGATGCTTCTAAGTATATATATTGCTCGTCCGATGAACGAGGAGTTATTTACCAACAATTGGAATTAGAGTGCAACTTGTGCAAGGAGAATCGGGCGAGATAGTCTATGGCAGATTTGGTGTATGTTTCTTAACTCATATGGGATTCAATGGGTTATGCCACCAGATATGAAGCAAGCGATAAGCAATTGGCGAAGTCAGAGGATGAAGAAGGTGAAAAAGAAGACTTGGAGGACCATTCCTTTGTGCATATTCTGGAATGTTTGACTCGAGAGGAACAGACTGTGTTTTGAGGGAAAGGAAGAGAACATTTCACTGTTGAAGAATAGATGCATCCATAGTTTAAAATTTTGGTGTAATGTTGATTTTCTAACAATCTTGACGTAATGCTGGATTTTTCTGAATCATTAGAGGACTCCTATCTAAGTTTTTGGGGATAGTGCACAGATTGCCATTCTCAGGGGTACTATTTAAAGATCAATCAGTACTTATTTTTGTATAGCAGCCTTTTAGATTGGCTGCTTGGTGTCATTTCTACTAAGTTTTTGTACCTTATTCATACCAGCTTGATGCCGAGCTTAAATTAATAACAATGCCTTTACTTATCAAAAGAATTAGAGTGCAAATCCAGACTTCTTTGTTTCTGCTCAGAGGCATCCTTTTCCCCCATAGCATATATGAGGTGAAAATGTACTTAGCCTTATCCATTGTTTTGCATGTCTTGATAATGACAAAGCTGAATCCATACCTATTGCCTACCTGGGAGTTGCGCATAAGCAGGGGCGGCTCGAGGGAGGCTGATAAAGCAAATTTTTTGGGCCTCAAATTTCATACTGAATTTTATGACTTTATTTTCACTTAGATAATATTGAAATTAGTAAGAAAAAAGGAAAAAAATACAAAAAAACTTTTATATATAAAAAAGAGATTGCTTACTTGAACAGTAAAAATATCTTAGAACTTTGACATAAACTACTCAAATCTTCATACTTATTGAATAAAGTGTTTTACAACAAGATCCAAGGTGATATATTACAAACACATGGTTAACGTTTTATTAACTTGAATGAATTCTTACCAGTATAAGTAATAATATTACTATGTGAATTAAAGGTTTTATGTCATAAAGTTTGAATTAATCGATTTGTCTTTTTCTACGTTGCGCTTTCGCATATGGGAGTCGCAGGTGGGAGGGGGTAGGGGACGGGAAGTGTGAGGTGTGCACTTCCTGCCCTTCTGCCCCTATAAATCGAAAATCAGAATTCAAAATCAAACAAGACCCTCGATCCAAACCAAAATCAATTCCCAATTCACTATAAATGCTCGTTGTATAGTTGATATCCTTTGTTCTGCAAGGTGCAATAAAGATATTCGCGAGACGAATAGAGAGAATTGCAGCGAAATCTTATGTCGAACTATCATAAAAGTAACTCACAAGCACTATTTCTTTATGTATGTGGTCCAACAAGATGTTCCATCGACTTGATGAGGTACAAGCGGTAGAAAATGTTGCTGATATCGTAGCGAGTAACTTTATACTTTCGGAAAAGGTTTCACGGGATTCAGCCAATTGTCTTGATCGTAGAATATCATTGAGAAATAGGAATCCGGCTTATCAAAGGATTTCCTGCGATTATTTCTAGTATGGAATGAGTCAATCATCCACTTTGGTATCTTATTAAACAAAAATGGTGATATTGTTCCTCCATTGATCAAGAATTTCGATTTTTGGGAAGTATCATGATCGTCCAATAAGAAGGATTTCAATTTTTTCAAATGAACAATTTGAAGACCTATTGATTCTAACAACTGATTGCAGAGTTGATCATTCGGACCTTTCAATTCATAGATGTAGATCTCGAACCTATGAATGAGAATATTTCCGAAACTCACACAGAAAAAAAGGAAGTGCGTTAGATAAAAAGAAAAGTAACTTGGACAAAAAAAGAAGTGACTTAGACAAAAAGAAACGAAATGGCTTCGACAAATCTTTTTTGTCGATAACCACAGACCAATCAATCGAATATTGATTAATAGCGGCTGGACTCCTTTTATGGTCCAGCATGAACGCTCTAATAAATTGCAAAAAGAAGAATACAACAATCTCAAGACTAGATATCAAATGAAAGATACAAAAGAGTCATTCATGGCTTCATCAAGGCCAACAACCAGAGCCTTGATGGAAGGCAAGTTAAGGGCATGCCTGTTGTAGTTGTTTTTATCAAAGCAATGGAGGTCGTGTCATGCCCTCGATTCACTAGTCGAAGATGAAGATCAGAAAGTATAGGGGCCACTAGTCGAAGAGGACGAACAGAAAGTGCAGGGAGAATTGAAGACTGTACCGGATCTTTGTCTGAAGTTTGGGCGCATTCAATTATTTCATCGGCTATTTATTATCTCCCACCGGTATAAGTAATCAAAACTCTTTCCGTTAAGAGAGGCAGATAGGGAAAAATCGCGTACATTTTATCTTCGTTGGGATCATATAGGGAACATTATTATATCGCCGCTATCACTGTCATAGGCGGATCTACATGTAGTGTTCCGGGTGCTCGAGCACCAATTAACCTAGGTGGGTGCTTTGGTTTATGATGGGTGCTGGAGTACTGTAAAAGCCAAAGGGTGAGGGATCGAATTTCACTTCTTGCAAGTTTTTTTCCCTCAATTTTTTCTTATATTATCAAGCATTTTCTTTTGCCTCAATCATGAGGTCCTCTTTTTGTTCCTTTCAGTCTTCACTAGCGACTTTTTTGAGGCAATATTACTTTTATTTGTTTGCTTCTGACTTTGTTTTATGAGGTCCTCTTTTTGTTCTTTTCTGTTTTCACTAGCGAATTTTTTGAGCCAATACTACTTTTATTCTTTTGCTTCTGACTTTGTTTTATCTTTTTTTTTTTTTTTTTTTTTTTTCTTTCTTACTTTATCTAATTAGTTATAGCAAAGAAAGAAAAAGAAAATTTGCTTTAGAAAAATAAAGAATCCTTCTCAAACCGTAAAATTCAAAGATCTTTTTCTTGCTAATTGTGTTATCCATCACACGGCGTCTATAATATTAATATCATAATTTTCTAATTAATTTTTTTCATTGTATTTAAATAGTTGCATACTTATATGATGAGATTGATAGTAACTTTACGTTAAGATTAAGCACCCATGAAACTAAAATCCTGAATCCGCCACTGATCACTGTCATTATAAGATAAATTTATTTTGAAACAATATACGACTTTCAACTTTGTAATCATGAAAAAGATCAAGAAAGGAATTCCATGGACTGGGAATATTGAACATGGATCATTCTCAGTCTATGAAATTTCCTTCTTGATTTTTTGTCTTTACACCAAACAATGTAATGCTATTGATGTGGCTGGCCTTAATATATAACGAACAATGTAATGCTATTGATGTGGCTGGCCTTAATATATAACGAGAGACATCTGCGGATCCAGGATTTTAAGGTCGTGGGTGTTTACTCAGTGGCCATATAAAAAATTTGGTTCATGCAAGAATCAATTCCTAATCACTTCATATTTGTGTACTCTATTCTCACCTCCTAACCAAAGCACCCAGAAGACTTTTTGTTTAATGGGTGCTTGCTATTTTTTTATACCAATATTTTTTGTATTTTCTATATAATTACACAGAATTTGCGTCTGGGTTAATGGGTGCTTCAGCACCCGGCACGATTAACTTAGATCCGCCCCTGACGAGAGACATGGAGGATAAATATAGAAAGTTTCCTTTTTTATGCCAATAAATTATTGCAACCGAGTGAACAGAAATGGAAAGTGGATTTTCTTCTTTATACGAAGGACTAAATAAATATAGTCCTATTTTTTATGGGAAGGAGATCATAAATCATGGTTATTACCTAGAGCTTACCATTTTTTCTCTTCGAGAAATTTCAAACATTATTTTACGGGTATAATTGAACCTTAAAAATAATTATTTTATAATTATAAATTTCTCGAGTAAAAGAGATTATTTTATTCACAAATTTATCGTGCAAGAAATCATACGACTACAAAGATATTTTGTCACTCGTCATAGCGTAAAAGATACATTTTTAATCGATTGAAGGTCAAATATTTTTGCTAAAAAATAATATAGGAACCAAAATTGAAATAAAACGATTGCAAAAATGACACACTATATTCGCAATTAGTAATGCCGAATTTTATCTGGCAAATTAATGATTGTATTAATTAAACAAAATTTAAATTAAATTATTTTTCCTCATACAGTTAACACAAATTTCAAATGAACCAATTGAATATTATTTCTTACCCGACCCGTTTTTTAATTCGCCCGAACTCAACTTCATTTGCTACAAACGTGTCTCTAACTTTGAACAGCAGCCGTTAGATCAATAAGAATCGTACAAACAGTGGTCCCCACAATTATCTGAAGTCTAAACTAAATCTATAATTAAAAAAAATAAAATAAAAATCCCTCCCAAATCTATTTATTAATTAACAAAAATGAAGATATCTGGAAGCATCCTGACCCTTCGTCACGCTAAAGCTCATTCTAAAGCCTTAGAACACTCTAGAACCTAAACCCCCTTTTTTTCACACCATTTAAACCCCCAAATCTTCTCCCTTCACAACAACGCCATTATTTGCTTCACTGAGTTCGATTCTCTGTTTCTCTCAATTTATTGTAATTGCACTTTGTATTTGGCGGAAGAATGGAAGAGGATTTTGATATTCCACCGGCAGAAGGAATGGACGAGGATATGGATCTCCCCGATGACACGATGATGAAAGTCGGCGAGGAAAAGGAAATAGGAAATCAAGGTCTGAAGAAGAAGCTTGTTAAGGAAGGTGAAGGATGGGAGACTCCTGAGGCTGGTGATGAAGTTGAAGGTAAATAATTAAATGCAGTTGTATTTTGTAATGCCAAAAAATCTGATTTTTTTTCATGTTAATGTGTTGTTTGTCTTCAATATGAAGTCGAAGCTAATTAATTGCTTTAGTATTATCTGCAGTTCCAAAAAAACCTGATTCTTTTCGTGTTAATGTGTTTTTTTTGCTCACGATCCTCCTTGTATTAGATTATAATTTATTAAAATGGTCGTAGGATTAATTAGTTGCAATTGTATTATTTGCCATGCTAGAACACTATTGTTGTTCATGTTAATCTTTATTTGCGCTCGTAAGAGTCATTGGATTAATTCCGAGCTAATTACTATGGATTTTGGAGTAATTAATTTGTAATTGTTTGATCTAACTTGCTATAAATCTGAATTAGTTCAATTTATTGTGTTTTTTCTGCACTTACAAGGATATTTGGACTAATAAGCTCATTGCTATGGTATTTAGATGAATTAGTTCCAACTGTATCATCTATCTTGCCATAGGTTTGAATTTGTTCGTGTTGTTGTGTTGTTTGAGCTCACGTGATTTTTGCATTAACTGTCAGTTCATTACACTGGCACTCTGCTTGACGGAACCAAGTTCGATTCCAGTCGCGATCGGGGGGACCCGTTCAAGTTCACTCTTGGTCAAGGTTAGTGAAAGTTTCCATTACTTTTTTGGTATTTGCTGGTTAATGGTCGGTGAGTATTGTCAGTGATTCGATATAATAAATGAATTTTATTTGCAAGATGCGGCGTGTTTATGTTTCATTGGCTGCTCCGCTTAAAGGAGTCTTTTAGAACTAGTCTGTTGTAGGCATTTACTATATTATGCAAAATATACCCAGTATTATCCCACACAGATTTACTGTATTATGAAGCCAGAAAATGCACCAGTTGAACCGTTAGAGATATTATGAGTTCGAGGGACCTGTCCAATTTCAGAGCATCTAAATTGCTATGAAAGACAAATCACTAAGACATTTTCTATCATTGAAGTGAAAGAGGCTTGATCAGAGCAGAATGTGCTAGGGAAAGCGGAGTACATATATGGTAACCTGTAAAGCCTGTCCTCAATTTTATAATGGAATGTAGGATTTTTTTTTGCTCGTTAAAAAGGTCTGAACTTTACGACAGTAAAATTTTGATAAATGAAATCTGTAAATGCAGTGATGGTGATTCATTAACACTTTTATAGCTTCCTCCGCGATTAGTTTTCATGTTTCTGTAAAAGATGATAGTAATGGACGACTCTAGCATGTCAAGTTAGATCTCAATTATCATCCTCAATCCTAGAGATTAAGGGTTGAGACGACCGATGGTTATTAGAATGTAAACCGATAGTGGATTTGCTTGAAATTGAATTGTATATGAAATCCTATTAACACCAAGAAAATACAGAATTCTTCATTACGAGCAAGTCTCTGATGTGTAGGTAATTAGCTTTTCCATTAGATGAGAAAGTTTTTTCTTCAAGCTAAAGCTGATATGCTGATTTTTCCAACTTATAATAGGACAAGTAATTAAAGGATGGGATCAAGGTATAAAGACCATGAAGAAAGGTGAAAATGCTATTTTCACTATTCCTCCGGAGCTGGCTTATGGAGAGAGTGGTTCTCCTCCAACTATACCACCAAATGCCACTCTGCAATTTGATGTTGAATTGCTATCATGGGTGAGCGTAAAAGACATTTGTAAGGATGGTGGAATTTTCAAGAAGATCCTTGCAGAGGGAGAGAAATGGGAAAACCCAAAGGATCTTGACGAAGTACTAGGTATGTTTTATCATTTTCAATTCAGAGGGGTCTATGCTTATATCTTTTTGGAACATGGATTAAGCATTTTCTTTTGCCTCATAATTTAGTCAAGTACGAAGCTCTGCTCGAAAATGGCACAGTGGTGGGAAAATCAGATGGTGTGGAGTTCACTGTTCAAGATGGTAATCTTTGACTTCATATGCCCTGCAATGTTTTATTAGGCAAAATAATGCAGTTTGTGCTCTGACATCCTTAATGGAACAGGTTATTTCTGCCCTGCTCTTGCTAAGGCTGTGAAAACTATGAAGAAAGGTGAAAAGGTCCAGTTGACAGTGAAGCCACAATGTAAGTCACGCTTGCTGATAAGTGACTTCTGTAGTCGTTTTCCAGTAAGAGGGATCTCATTAACATCTGATTTGTTTTGCTACAGATGGCTTTGGAGAGAAAGGAAAACCAGCCTCGAGTGATGGAGGAGCAGTCCCACCTAATGCCACACTACAAATCAACTTGGAGTTGGTCTCGTGGAAAATTGTTTCAAGTGTTACTGATGACAAGAAAGTAGTAAAGAAGATCTTGAAAGAAGGGGAAGGATATGAGAAACCCAATGAAGGAGCTGTAGTTAAATGTAAGTCACGGGAAAATCTTAATACTTTGTGCTTGTAAGATGCATGAGTGCTCTGATATGACAGTTGTTTCGGTTTGCATATTGCAGTAAAACTGATCGGCAAGCTGCAAGATGGCACAGTCTTCATAAAGAAGGGCCATGATGGGGAAAATGAAGATGAACTTTTTGAGTTTAAGACAGATGAAGGTATGACTTCCAATACATTGATATCTCTCGGGAGATCATTGCTTTGTGATTTTCACTGTTATATTATTCTTTGACTAGTATTGATTAAGCTCTGATTTACCCTGAACAGAGCAAGTTATAGATGGGCTAGATAGAGCTGTAATGACAATGAAGAAGGGTGAAGTGGCACTGCTTACAATTGCACCCGAATATGCCTTTGGTTCTTCTGAGTCGAAGCAAGATTTAGCTGTTATTCCTCCTAATTCAACCGTGCATTATGAGGTTGAACTTGTTTCCTTTGTCAAGGTATGTGATGCTTTATTTCTTTTTATTTTCTAACTGTTAGCTATTTGGCAATGTGTCTGGATCTATATGTATATCATATTCTTTCATTGGTGCCTGTAGGACAAGGAATCATGGGATATGAATACTCAGGAGAAAATTGAGGCTGCTGGCAAGAAGAAAGGAGAAGGGAATGCACTGTTTAAGGCTGGTAAATACACAAGAGCATCTAAGAGATACGAGAAGGTAGATATTTAGCTTTTACAGTAGTTCGGAGCAAGATTACTGGGTCTTTATTCTCTCATGCAGTGAGAAGCTATGTCTTCCTGGTTTGCCTTACTGTACAATTTAATAAATGCAGGCTGCCAAATTCATCGAGTATGATACTTCCTTCAGTGAGGAGGAGAAGAAACAGTCTAAAGCGTTGAAAATCAGCTGCAACTTGAATAATGCTGCTTGCAAGTTGAAATTGAAAGACTACAAGCAGGCTGAGAAACTTTGTACCAAGGTATTAGAATTTGAAGCTTATAAATGTTCCCTCACCCCTTTCCTGAAAGACTTATCCTTGAAGTATAGATTCTAGGCATTTCTTTTTTTCTCGCTGATTTGTGTGTGAGAGCTGCAGGTGTTGGATCTGGAGAGCACCAATGTCAAAGCTCTTTACCGCAGAGCTCAAGCATATATGAACATGGCTGATCTGGATCTGGCTGAATTTGACATCAAGAAAGCTCTTGAGATTGATCCTGACAACAGGTATATAACCAAGTCTATTTTATTACTATGCCCAATGTGTCATATCTGTTGGTCATGATGCTGAAGCTTGTTACTCTTTTATGATGTGAAGGGATGTGAAGCTTGAATACAAAGCTCTGAAGGATAAAGTCAAGGAATTCAATAAGAAGGACGCGAAGTTCTATGGAAACATGTTTGCCAAGTTAAATAAGCTGGAAACGGCAAATTCATCTGTAAGTTTCAGACTATATAACCCCTCGACTTCGTTCAGCTTTACCTCTTGTTCTATTATTGACTGGTGACATTGTGTTGTGCAGAAATCTGCTCCCAAGGAACCAGAACCGATGAGCATAGATAGCAAGGCATAACTTGACTTAGACATGAGACATCACATAAAAGAATCATCATTATTTTCTGGCTTAGCGATAGTTTCCATGAGATGATGAGCTTTGATATGTGTAATCGAGTCGTTATAGTGGACATTTGGAAAAAGTGTTTGCTGAATAATCTGACTGAAGTTCGGACTTTGTATTGGTTATTTCGGATATTAAGTGCATCCTCCTGTGATAGTTTTTTAATGTCAATCGGGCATCTTTCGTGTTCCAAAGTTATTTGTTGTGTGTTAATCATTTAATTAAGTGAAGTAATGAAAATTAATTTGGATGGATTCTAAAAAACCGGTTCATTCACCTGTTGATTCATGAACTGCAAGCAAAGATGCTGGCAGCTGGCTGGATCAACAGCTGACAATATGCATATTTAAGCGTTGGCTGAAGAGTCAAACCAACTGTAAAAACGCTTGTCCCTCATTCCTGTTTGAGAATGCAGAATTCTGCACCTCAAGCCATACAATGTATTAGCAAAGTTGAGTTTTACATAGAATTACGTATGGAATCTATCAAATGAGTCCCTAGAGAATGATAATCTTCATTAATATTAGAAGAGTTGTACACTAGTAAGAAGAGTTACCCCGTACAATTTGCATAAGATTTAAACTCTTAGGATCTAGATATCCTAATGAATCATTCTTCAGGTCTTTCTTAACTCCCCATTCGAAAACTGACTCACGGCACAGTGCCCATTCGCTTTGTGCGTGGAAAGGCAATTAAGTTCAGTTCATGAGACCGCAGCGCAGCAACGAAGTTTCTTTCGGTTCATGAGACCGCAGCGCAGCAGAGCAGCCGCAACACAAAGTTCCTTACCTTAGTTGGATCTCACAAAGTTCCTTACCTTAGTTGGATCTCGCTGGTGCCACCTAAACGGTAGGCGAAAGCAGCCTTTGCTACTTAAGTAGTTAAGGTTTGGAACCTTTGCAACTATGATAGAAAGCCGTTTGCTTGTTGTCAAACTCTTCGCCTTTCTTTTGAATCAAAGTAGGTCGCGACTGTTATATTTTAATCGGTCGGGGGAAGCAGTAGCTTCGTGCTTCGCTTCTCTCGCGCTTGCTTGCGTGAAGGCTTAGAGCCCTTTTCGCTAGGTCCAAAAATGAGACTTGCATTCAGCAAAGAGTACTTTCACGTCAATTTTAAGTCACAAAACACCTTTTCTTCTTAGAGTATATTGTTATATTGGCAACGCAGCAAGTTAGGAGCTCAAATTGCTAAATAAAAATATTTCTATCTAGGATAGTACAATGAATTAATGAACGCATAATCATAAAATGTAGCCTTACTATCACACTAGTTTGCATCCTTATTTCTTATTTTATCTAAAGCCAACTACTCCTAAAAAGCGACTCCTTTTCCACTTTCAAACAACGGGTTAAGAGGTAGTAATTGTGTTTTCTTTTTTATCCTTATCAGCAGTTTCAGTCTCTATTCAAATGCATTATTGATTATTATAAAAGGAAAAAATGTTTAAATTTGCTATTGAACTATGCAAAATTGTCTAACTTTGCTCGCAGTGGTCAAATGAGACCACGCCTTTAGCAAAATAACTCAAATATTCCCTTTGTCCTAGTCCAAGTATTCTCTATAGTTTGTCCAAAAAGAATATTATAATTTTTTTTAGCAATAATGTAATTTTAAAATTTTTAATTTATTCTTAATAAGATAATTATAACTTTATAAATTTCTATGACTTGTATTAAAATATAAATTTTAATTTTTTTTCTCGTAAACTCCGTACATAGTACGGAGAGTGTACGTCTTTTTTGAGTAACCAATGGTATATATGAAGCTTTTGTCTCGTATAGAGATGCAAGATACATGACCAATATTAAAAAGCCCAAGAATGATAGAAGTTGCAGCCCAGCCCAGCCCAGCCCAAATATTATGGCCTACACTTGTCCATTCAAAACGTTAGGGTTTTAGAGCGCTCGTTCGGAGTAGAAGAGATTTGTGAGGGAGTGTATCTTAGCTGCTTAGCTCTCAGCAACCATGGGTATGAATCTGAACCTGCTCCTTCCTTCTCTAGCTGTAATTTCATGTACAATTTGATTTAAAAAGAAGACGATTTTATTAATTTTACGTTATTTGTTTATGGATTTGAAGGTATCTCACGAGATTCTATGCACAAAAGACGTGCCACTGGTGGCAAGAAGAAAGCTTGGAGGAAGAAGCGAAAGTTAGTTCTGCTGCCTTTTTATTTTTCCTAAATATCTGTCTCTATCTATGTTACACGGATCTTTCATTTTCGGTTCTAAGTTCGTATATTTAGCAAAAGAGCTGCATTTAGCCGTACTGTTATATAAACACAACGCGTAAACTAGTCCTATTAATGTAGGTCTCTATCTGTTTAGATGTGTTTGGATGAAGGAAATAGTTTTTCAGTGAAGTAAGTGGCTTTCTCCCGTGTGAGGTTGGTGAGTGGAAAATATTACTCAGAAGAGTATTCGTTAGATATTGATATTAATGTCAGCAAAATAGGATAGTGTTTTGATGGATTTTTTCGAGTTATAAGGATTGATAATGATGTTTAAGTGTTAGTTGGATCAAATGATAGAGAGTTAATGTTGGGATTGTAGTAAAGATAAAGACTTCCCTGCATAAGTAAGTCTAATTTCCATTTTGGTGGGAAAATATACCAAACAGCAGAAAATGACTTCTTTTCCGGCAAGAGTCATATTCCTTGCTATTCGTATTTGTTGTTTCTAAGGTAGAAGTAGTAATTATAGTAGTAGTTGCTGTTTGTAACACTTGCATTCTCCTCATGGAATTAGTGATTTTATTGGTAATTTTACTAGGATAAGGAATAATATGCTTTGCTGCTCATGATTTATGTGTCTACTGCATAGGATTAGTAGTTCTGTTTATTTACTTCTCAAGAACTATCTTTTGGGAGATCCATATCAATCAAACAACCATGTATCATCCAAATTAGTTGGGGTCGAAGATAGGACTAATTATTAGGTAAAGTAAGATAATGGAACAAAATTGATTTGTAAATCCTTGTCAAAACTAATTAGTGCAGTAAAAGAAATTGATTCAATGGTCTTTTGGCTGATTTGATATAATAAAACAAAGAGCGCGATAACTGATATCTATGGTGAAGCAAAATAAAGGACATAAAATAGTTATAACAAAATGACTGCTATGAAAATATAATGTTAGCATAGCTGATGTGGAAAAAAAAGAATCTGATAAACTATGGTTTTGCAGTATGATGTTGTAGAGGAAAGACTCAACAATTTGGGCACACTGCTAATTTTGTGTGAATCTGCTTTTCTTATTGTTAAAGGTACGAGCTTGGCCGTCAACCTGCTAATACTAAGATCTCAGGTAACAAGACAGTTAGACGAATTCGTGTTCGTGGTGGCAATGTGAAATGGAGGGCACTGAGATTGGATACAGGAAACTATTCATGGGGTAGTGAGGCAACCACTCGGAAGACTCGTATCCTTGATGTGGTCTACAATGCCTCGAACAATGAACTTGTTCGTACACAGACTCTAGTCAAGAGTGCAATCGTTCAGGTTGATGCAGCACCTTTTAAACAGTGGTACCTCCAGCACTACGGTATTGACATTGGTAGGAAGAAGAAGGGGGCTGCTAAGAAAGAAACTGCCGAGGTACCCAACCTTTGCTATCTTATTTCCATACTTGAATATCATCATTTGTCTAGTAGCTGTTGATTCCTTGCTATCTGGCTTCCAAAGCTCTTTCATTTTGCTATCCAATCATAATTCATCATGCCATGCGAATTATTACTGGTGACCATGATCTGTAATTGTGTTTTGACTTTTGACATTGTTTGTTGTTTGGACATGATTTCCTGTTATGATCAGAAATAACTTGCCCAAGATTGAGAAAGAAGAGAAAGATAGGCAATGTATAAGTGAAGGGAAAAAATAGGTCTTCTTGACCTCGAATGATGCAGTAATCTAATAGCTTGATTCCTGCTCTGTTGCATTCTGCTGTATCCTTGGTGGAAATAGTCCGAAATAGTCCACTTATACCTGAAATGTTAAATAGCAAAAGGGATAACCACCCTCTTTCCTAATTTACCAACTACCTACTAACCCACTTTACCTACAACTATTCAACTCCACCAACTAATTTATTCAACTTTTATAAATGTATCCTCGCACTTATATTGAGAATCTGAATGTCCAAATTGATGACCAAGTAGTAACGCTTTCCTTCTTTCCCATATATATTGTTAATTTATTTTTGGTTTGACACATGGCAGGAGGGAGACGGTGCTGCTGCTGCAGAGGAAACTAAGAAGAGCAACCATGTAGCCCGAAAACTTGAGAAGCGCCAGAAGGATCGCAGACTTGACGCTCACCTTGAAGAACAATTTGGTGCTGGTAGACTCTTGGCCTGCATCTCATCTCGGCCCGGTCAGTGTGGCAGAGCTGATGGGTAAGTTCCGCCTTAACAACCCTGCATCATGGCCCAAGGCCTATGACAATGTTTTTGCATCTGTTCCACTCAAGCGATGATATTTTATTGCTATTGACAGGTATATCTTGGAAGGCAAAGAACTTGAGTTCTATATGAAGAAATTACAGAAGAAGAAGGGCAAGGCTGGAGCTGGTGGAGCTGCTTAATTGAAGCTCTTAGATTTTTGAGACTAATTTATATGTTTTTCCTTTTTACCTGTTAATCAACTTGGTTTGTGAGGATACTTTTCTATATGCAGTATTCTTTAATCTGACCATGAGTTGACGTTGATGTCTGGACTTCATGTGTTATTGTTGGCGTTGATTAGTTGTTTCAGTTTCTTCTGAAAATCTTTTGCCATATTTTTAACTATAAATTATAGAAATTGTGTTTTCCAGCATCTTCTAAATACCGAGTTTGCATATCAGGTAGGTGTTATTCTCATAATAATTAGTTGTTGCAGATATTGAAACATTGGTTCATAGCTTCTTTACTCTTGTATTTCTTAAACCCGTTTTGAAAATACTTTTCTTGAGTAGTCTTCGTACACTCTACGCTTCTCAGACCTTATTTATAGGATCACATTAGCTATGTTGTTGTTGTAAATACTGAAACATTGGTCTGCGAAGCATTTTAAGTAAATATTGATTCTCACTCATAAATTTTTGACTTTCAAATTTTTTTTAGTGAATTTCATGTGTTGCGAATACTGTTAGGCCTTCAGATATTTTCTTTTCAACTTTTAAGCAAGATCCTTGAGCCGAGGGTCAACAATCTATCTATCTTTATGAGGTAGGGGTAAGCTCAATCTATCCATCTTTACGAGGTAGAGGTAAGGTCTGCTTACACGCTATCCTTTCCGGACTTCATTTATGGGAATATACTGGGTTCGTTGTTGTTGTTGTTTAACTTTTAAGCAAGATCAAACTAGAGTAAGAACTAAGGGGTCGTTTGGTAGGTCGTATTAAGCAAAATAATCCCTGTATAAAAATTTAATCCGTCCAATACCATGTTTGGTTGGTCAATTCAATTTACTCCTACCTAATACATGGATTAGTTATACCTCATATGAGGGATTAACTAATACCAACGAAAGGAAGGGATTACTAATCCCTGGATTAACTATACATGGATAAGACTTAAAATTACTAAATTCAGACTTATACATTGCATAATTAATTTTTAATACAATGAACCAAACACTTGATAAAAAATAATCCCAACACTACAATCCCTGCATTACTAATCCCTGCATTACTTGTGTTCGTACCAAACGACCCCTTAGGGGTAGTTTGGTAGGCCGCATTAAGTAAAATAATCCCCGTATAATATTAATCCCTGGATTAGTTATACATGGATAAGACTTAAAATTACTAAATTCAGACTTATACATTGCATAATTAATTTTTAATACAATGAACCAAACACTTGATAAAAAATAATTCCAGCATTACAATCCCTGCATTACTTGTGTTCGTACCAAACGACCCCTAAGTGTGGCCCTTGGCCTTGGATTAGTAATATTCTTTTACCTTTGTATTAGTGGAATTCAAGATGTCCAAAATATCAGATTTAGTACAAATTAGTGGTTGCAAAACTTGTAGTAAGTGATGATATAACTTGTCGTGCATCAAACGAGGAAACATGACCCTGAGTGAATGCTAACAACCATTTCAAATGGGAAAAGATGGAATGACATTGACAGAGATCAAATTATCAAATCACTTCCAACTACACTATCTTACTAGTTGTACACCATTATTGCTCTTTGTTACCTGGTTGGTAAATCAAGTAATCCTAACTTTGAATTTTGATCGTCCACACCACCCCCTCCTTTTCCCCTTAGGCTCACCATATTCTAAATTTGAAAGTGTCTTTTTACATATATAGTTGGCAATATTACATATCAAACATATACTAACACTATATATACATATTCTGTATGTATATGAATTTTGGTGGATTAGATCGCATTTGATGCCATCTCTTCTCATCCACCATTTTAATAATTTTGAGGTTCAAGTATGTTTTTCGATATAACACACGTTGTCGTTCTCTACTTGCACATTTGTTGTTACCATAACAAGATGTCCTGCTATCTTTAAAGGAGCTTATGGACTTCACTATAAAAAAGCTTGCGGGAAGCGCGAAGAGCTAAGCCGCTAATGTCGTGGCAAAGGTTAGACTTCATAAAGTCAGTGAAGTTAAGATTTCGTATGTGTTATATTCTTTCGATCGAGCGAGAACTTGACTTTTTTATGTTATGGGGTCCTCAAAATTGAGTTTAGCCGCTTACTCACTTTTTGGATTGGTTGAATCTCAATTGTATTTTAGTAAGAGTATAAGAAATCTAGGGGTTGTATTCTGCACTCAAAATGTTGCAAGTAAAATGGTTCTATTTCTCCTTGATGCCCTAAAACGTAACAAAAAATTTCATCGTAACTAGAAAGGAGACCAACCATTTGGTCATTCAGTTGTAGTTTTTTTAAGTCCTAACTTTATGTCCTTCAAAAAGACATCAAATTTGCGTCAGTGTCTATTCACCTCTATCTGTCTAAAGTCTAAACATTCTTTTCTTGATAAAGACTTCACTTCTTTTTTGCTTGTCATATTTCACTTTAATCTCGTGTCCAATTTGCAGAGGCTCTAAGCTTTTCTCCTTGTATGAAACCATTATCACAGTTTGGCACATGATTATGACCATGAAACGAAATTTCTTTTTAAGAACTAAATAAATGTACAAGAAGGTATTCACATGTATGTCTGATGTACATCATTTGAGACTTTACTAGCACTGTACAAACACTATCCCACAACCAAATGCGGAATCGGGATTTGAAACGTGTGGAATTCAGATTATTGTTTATTTGATTTAGTAGGCTCTAAATTAATAGTTGATACATAGTCAATAAATTTTTAAGATAATATTGGTTTGGACCAAAATTACTGAGTTTAGCTTAACTCGTAGCCGAAGATCTAACTTCGCCCCCGTAGACAGTCAGGGTGTTTTTTGTTAATTTATACTGTAAAAACACTGAAATGAAAACAGATCCGATATCAATACGAACTATTTATTTCAATTATTGTACTTAAACTTTGTGTCAACCTAAAGATCCGATCATAAAGAGAAATTTCAGAAACCACTATTGTTTAATGGCAATTAACTTTCTATATCTACCATATACATAATTACTTCCTATAACTACTATTAAGTTGCCACGGTAGTGTATTCGCTGTATCACGCTGCTATATTCATGAATACAGTAGAAAAAAATGCCTAAAAATCATGGCAGTGCTACTGTATGCGCATGTATTCACATGTATTCACGCCATGTATTCATGAATACAGCAACAAAAAGCGCCTAAAATCAAGGCAGTTTAGCTGTACGTGCATGTATTCATACGTATTCGTGCCATGTATTCATGAATACAGTAACAGCAATCACCCTAAAAATAGGTATGTTCAGCTGTCTAATAACGAAAATAATATCAATTAGCATGATACACTCCTAATATAACTCAACAAAATCAATTCTAACATGCCTCATTATCAACCCTATCAATTACAATGACTTTTTAGTTGTATATAACTTTTGTATTTAGTGTGTTTTAATTTATTTTTTTTACTGTTGCATTCATTAGATTCAATGTATTTACTGTATTTCGCTATTTTATACACAATGTATTTGTTTTAATAATATTTTAGTTATTCCTAATACATGTTATTACTGCTGTATTAAGTATATTTTATTGGTTGTATTTACTGGATTTATATTTGTATTCAGTGTATCTTACTGTATTTCACTATATTTTTAAATTAAATGTATTCACTATTTATATTTGTTCTATTTTAATGTTTGTATTTAGTGTATTTTAATGTTTGTATTCAGTGTATTTTTAAATTAAATGTATTCAGCTGTATTGAAAAAATACAAACCTTCGAAATACATAAATACAAGCAAAAGAAAATATATTTATGCAAAAATGTAATGTATTTGAGTGAATTTATACAAAATACAATGTATTTCTATCATTGTATGTGACTGAATAGCAAAGAAGAGAAGAAAATTCGTCAGAAATGGCGTTTTTCCGCCAAGCAAATATTGTATGCGTTGTGTTAAAACTAAATTGGAGACGAACAAAATCTCTGGCCCTCGAATCTTCTCCGGCGAAAAAAATATTACAGTGTCCGTGTAGAGGAATCCATTATAATATCCGGCGTAGAAGAAAGCCCCAGTGGCCCTCTGGTTTCAAAGTTGTTGAATTATCCATTGAAGAGGAAATTTGAAGTTTCTGCTGAAAATCTAACAATGGTGAAGATTTAAAAAAAAAATTAAAGAGAAAAAAAAGAAGCTTGAACTGATCAAAAAACCAAAAACTTTAATACTTACCATGAATATTTCGAGCAAAAACGTTGAAATATGAGGGAGATAATCGTGTTTTGAAAGAATTGTGTTTCAAAAATCGCAAATACAATCTTGTTGTGAGAGAGATCGTGGAGAGAAAAAGAAGAAATTTTTTGCTGTGATTTTGGGAGAGAATAAGTGAAAGAATGAGAGATAAAAATGGTACATAACGTATTTAATGCTTTAATGATAGTTTATATCATAAATATCTATTTTGATATAAAAAATAAAAAATAATTATAAAAAATAATATTTTATAATTTTTTTTAATTTATAATAAATAGGGTGTAAACCTTTATTATAGAAGATAAAATTTCCGATCAAAAATATGTTGTTTGTCCCGTGAAAGAACACTCGTGTTTTGATCGCTTTGAAGCATATGTCGAATAGTTATTGTATATGTTTATCTATCTTCCAAAAACATTTGTGTGTTTGATTTTGTAGGACTAATGCGAAGCTGAAACTTTTTTCTTAAAAAATATAATTATACAAAGTCGCACCTCTTGTTACAAAATAATAATAATAATAATAATTTATTATTATTATTATTATTATTATTATTATTATTATTATTACTCCCATCTTTCAACTTAAAATCTTAAGTCCATATTTGTAGGCAACATGTTCATTTACGAAATAATTGTTTGAACATTTGCTCTGTAATAGCTGTACCCATTTTGAGTTACCAACAAAATCAATTGCCAAATTGGTATAATGTTTGAAACGTGCAAGGAAATAATTTCTCTTCTAAAACATCTTTTTCACTAATCTAACTCATCTGCATATAAAAATACAAACTTATCTAGGTTCAATTTACTTTGTAAGTTTGCTAATTAAGTTAATTTTTTAAATATTAATGGTATACTTTGTCAATAGGCACCAAGAAAGAAAGTTCTTCGCAGAGAAATATACATCAAATATTATCAAAGACTTTCTTTATGTCAGCTGAGTAATTAGGTAATAAAGTTGAAAAATAACTCGAAGTAAAGAAACCACTTACCTTTGCTCTTTTTTGCTTTTTGAGCTTTATGACACGCTCATGAAATAGCTTATGACCTAAATGAACAATGAGTTCATGTATTTCGACAAAATTTAGGGGTCGTTTAGTACGAACACAAGTAATGCAGGAATTAATAATGCAAGTATTAGTAATGCAGGGATTGTAGTGTTGAAATTATTTTTTATCAAGTGTTTGGTTCGTTGTATTAAAAATTAGCTATGGAATGTATAATCTAAGCTTGTGTTTCGTTTAAAATTGTACAAAATCTTCTTTACAATTATACCCTTGAATATTCTTCTTTCTGTAGATAAAAAAATTTAGGAAAAGGGTTTGAGGGGCGGTTTAGTAATTTTAGGGTCTTATCCAGGTATAGTTAATGCAGGGATTAGTAATCCCTTGGTTTCCTTGGTATTAGCTAAGCGCTCCTATGAGGTATAAGTAATCCATGTATTAGGTACGCATAAATTGAGCAACCAAACATTGTATTGGACGAATTAAATTTTTATACAGGAATTATTTTACTTCGTACAACCTACCAAATGACCCCTTAGTGTTTTAGCGTCGTACTATATATATATGTGTGGAAAATAAGTATAACTAAAATTAAATATATATATTTTAAAACACATAACGTCTAAATTCTAGATAGTTTTCAAGATTCTATCATCTACTTAACATGATGGAGAAATAGTAAAATATATAGACATGGTTTCAAGATTTTAAACCAATTGTTGAGAAATATTATTGCTAATTTATCATTTTTCTGAATTATTTTGAAGTCTTGGAGTGTTATATTGGAAAAAGAAAAGTAGAATTAAAATGCACACATGTTATTTATCTTATTCAGACAAGGAGAGTTACATTTGACTAAGAACAAGACATCAAAGTCCTGCCTGGAAATCGTCGTGAATATTACCTTTAAAATAGTAAACTAACCTTGGAAATTAATACTGGAATTATTTGATATATAGTTATAGTGTGAACACAGATCTAAATAACCCTAATAATAGGGGATTAGATTAAAAATTCAACTTCCAAACGGATCTTATTACATGATTGTTGTTTTCTTCTTTTTTAAATTTTTTTTTTTTTTTGGCTGGGGACAAGTCTGTCGGCCTTAATTTCTTGAAATATTTATTATTAGCAAAATTGTGTGTGATTATTAATTCGAATATAGTCTAGTGATAAATGAAGTGAGTGTCAATTTTAAATATTAGAATCCAAATTCCAATGCGACACAAGAAAATACTAGGTTATGTTTTGTTTCTTTTAAATCTCGATGGACAGATATACCAAATATTGTAATAGTGAGCCGGGCGGAGCTAGGAGGACGAAAGAAGGTTCATTCAAATCTCTTTTGCCAGGAAATTGCACTGTGTATATAAGGAAAAAAAAATTATGTATATATATGAGATGTTGAATCTGTTGAGTTGTCCCACATCGGTGAGATTTAAGATCTTTGGTCTCCTTGTATGGTCTTCGGCAATCCTCATCTCATAAGCTAGTTTTTGGGGTTGAGTTAGGCCCAAGGTCCATTTATCATGGTATCAGAGCCAGGCTCATCCCAATTATTGTTATCGATATTGGGTCCCCCATTTATGATGTCCCCCATTTATGATGTCAACGCTCCAGAGTGCAGGCCTGGGCATGAGGGGGTGTGTTGAGTTGTCCCACATCGGTGGGATTGAGGTCTTTGGTCTCCTTATATGGTCTTGGGCAATCCTTATCTCATAAGCTAGCTTTTGGAATTGAGTTAGGCTCAAGATCCATTTATCAGAATCCCCTTGACTTTTTCGTATGTTTTAACTTTTTTACTTTTTGAACCCCTTCGTGAAAATCCTGATGCCACTATTATTAATGAGAGGTAACAAATATCCGACAAACAGTTTACACGCATATAAGCTGATCCAAACATCATCATTTAAAAAATATTATTTTAACAATAAAATGCAAAAGAAGAAGAGAAAAAAGATGATTTTTGAAAGAATCTTTCTTATTAAAACAAGATAAGGCTGCAAAGCAGAAATATATTGTTAAACCCCAAAAACTTGATTTTTACTAACCTTCTTCCATCAAATGATTAATCTATCTTTTTCTAAGGCATCTTTCCATACATGAACTCCACTACTCCATTTAACCTTTTCCAAGTTCAATTTAACTATTTGAATTAGTTGAAAAATTATTAAAGTCCTCTGATTCATTGGGTCTAGTCAGAATCTCACCAATTGCCAACCTGGGATTTTTTCTTATGTCCCCCCTTAATTTAATCATTTTTTCATTAAGAAAGTAAGTAGATTTACTGACTTTTTTTGTTTAATTGGACTTTTCAGCTTTGTAAAATAGAAGAACAGAAGCTTCTCTTTCTGGTTAATCTATTGAATATTATCCCCAAAGAAAATATGCTGTCATGGCATCTAAGGGTGAAAATTATGAACTACTATAATTCAAATTTCAGTGGAGACAAAAAAAAAAAAAACGTAAGGTGATTTTTTATAATTAATTTAAGTTTTAGGTGAAGTTACCCGGACACGCAAAATACAATAAATACTCAATTAAAATAGTTGAGATGCACGTAAGATGATCCAAACACCACCGTTATTAAAAAAAAAGATGAACCTTCATGACGCTTGATAGGAGGGTGTGGAGGTCGAGAATTAGAGTAAAAAGTTAGTAGATAGCTACATGTTTTCCTTTTTATATCAGTAGTATTAGTATTACGCCCTACAAATTCCGATATTTCTAGTAGTGCATGTTGTTTGCGTCAGTTATCCTATTTTTCTTGCTGTTATTATTTCTTATTTTTTCTTGTTGTCACTACTGCTTCCTTTCCATGACTTCGCCACTATCATATTTCTTTTTATCTGAGCGTCTATCGGAAATTACCACTCTACCTTCACAAGATATGAATAAGATCTATATACACACTATCCTTAAATCTTACTCGTGTAATTTTACTGAGTATGTTATCGTTGTTCATCATGGTTGACTCCGATCTCAAACTAACTTGGAGTGCTAACAAATTAATCATTTCATATGAGACTTTTAAGCAAAGGAGGACACTAATACAGCTGGTTACAACATAACTAAATAATCATAAATGGTTGGAAATTTTCTGATTTAATCACTGTATAATTTGACACCAACCATAAGCAAATCTTTTGACGATTTGGGATATATCTTGTCAATTGGTATGATTTATGTTAAAGAACACTAATCGACAATGATTTGGAAAATGAAAGCTCGTAATAATATCTCTATTTTTATTGCTTTACAGACAAATATATCTTACATGAGGTGCTGCTAAGATTATGCACCCAAATTAACTCTTTTTATCCTAACATTTTGCAGTAGACACTATTAGAATCGATTCAATGTCACTACAAGATCTGATGAAGAAGAAAAAAATCTTGAAGAGAGATGTGTGGAAGAAGAAGAAAAAAAAGAAAGAAGAGAGAGAGAGTCAAGATATCGTGGTAACACCCCGTGGTTAAACTTCCACGGCGGTGGGGTATATATATATTAATGACGTTGGATATTTAAAATTACAGAGGTTGATCTGCGTAAACAGTACATTACATATTAATCAGGCTCCACCCCTAACAGATACTAACTCATCCAAAGTAAAAATTAGAATGCTTAAACCAATTATAGATTACAGTAAGTAGGAAAATAAATCTCTTAAAAACTACACCTAATCTTTTCAATTAGCAATTTATGAAGCAGATTAAACTAAAAATATCTGCTTATATACAAGCAGTCTCTTTCACCTGTGGGGTAAATTGTGGTCCTATGGACAAATGAATTGTGATTACATCTCAATTTTCATTTTAGACGTCGAATTAGGCACTGCATCAAAAGAAACAAATGTATTAATAATAAGTTAATTTTTTTCTCCTTATCAACTGAATTCATAGTATAAGCAGCGCACTTCCTAGTGACAAATTCAGAATTAGACGCGGGCTGTAAAATGCATATCTAACTCTATTTATACTTGTTTTTCACACGTAGTCCACCCCGAAATACTGAATTCTGCACTTTCCAATCATTACTTCCCGCCTCCAAAAATAAAATGAAATAAAATAAAAGAAACAAAAATTTGCTTCCCCTTTTCTTACCAGGAAAAGCTTGTGACTGGCAATGTTAGGTCCTGTTAAGAATTTTGGCTAAATCCCATCTGAACAATTGTTTGCAGTTCATCCTCACAGATTGTGTGAAGCTGGATCAAGAAAGTTGACACAACCAGATAAGAAAGTGCAAATATTTTTACTGTCAAGGACATATACTATGAATAGTATTTTTGCACGGTTAATTACCTGATTAAGATTTTCACAAGATCTATCTAATGGGAACATATGTTGTGGTAAAGAGCCAGTTGATTGGCATATCTGAAAGAAAAAAAAATCCATAAATTCAATTAGAATGTAATGTACATGTTACAAGAAAGCCATTCATTGGTTTGTTATGTTGCTCGGACTCTCAGAAAATGTTACTGGGTGCATGTTTAGATCCTTCAAAAGTATAATTTTATTTTTGAAGGATCCGACATGAGTGCAGCAGTATTTTGGAGAGTCCACGCAATAGCTAATTTGTCAAAAACTTACATCTTTTGAGATGAAATTATCCATGTGAAAATCCATTCTTGGGTTCACTGAAGCCAACTTCATGGATAGGAACTACAAAATGTTGCATTAAGGATAATTGATTAATTAGATAATGAACCAAAAGAAATTGCATATGCCATTTTCATAACATTATCAAAATCTTGAATTACCTCAACTTGGCGTTGGAGAGACTGTACATAATTTATAATTTCGTCAAGCATTAATGCTTTTCCAGTCACCTAGTAAAAATTGTTTATTTAGATTAAAATTGGACTTAAAATGGAAGTTAATAAAGGGGTCGTTGGGTACGTAGACTAAATTATCTCGGGATTATAATCATGGGATTGTAATCCCTGGACTAAATTATCCCACATGGAAGGTGGGATAAAATAATCCCAAATTTGATGGGATAAAGTGGGATAAGATGGGATATCCTAGATTAAGTATAGGAGTAAATTTTATACTGTGATAAATTTATACCGCTAACCAAATACGATATAAATTTAATCTCAGATCTCATCCCGCCTTATCCTCGTACCAAAGAAATTACTGAACCATTTGGGACGAACCTTATTACAGCCTGGTACAAGATCTTGCAAAAACTTCATTCTTTGACTGATCTTCTCTCGACGGACCTAAGCAAATGGCAAACAAAGCGATCATTAGATAATACTACATATGAAGCTTTCGCCTTCAAATTGTTAAAAATATAATTGAATAAATAAAAATGTACTTCTTCTAACAACTTAAGTATTTAGACGAATTGATCACACAATTCAACATAAAATCAGACAATCAAAACAAACATGTATTAAAAAAAAAAAATTTAAGTTAAATTAAAATGTATCCTCTCTAACAGCGAGGTGATCACAAAGTTCAACCAGAAAACAAAAAAGATATCAAGAATTTTAGAGGCTTACTCTTTCAGCTAGACTATGACTATCAGTGGCTTGACCTCTTCTTGCTCTAACATGAATCCAATCCTTTGTTGGCTTTTGCTCTTCCTTTGCTTCTTTCTCAGTTTCATCACCTTCACTATCATTTGTTTCCTCCATTTTAACTGTTCCATTTTTCTTCCCATTACCTTCTGTTGATTTAGATCTCTTTTCCTTTGTACCATCTTCAGCTTCAGCCTCATTATACTTCTTTCCTTTTCCTTTTGGAACTGCTTTTCTTTTCCTAGAATTCAATTCCTTTGGTGTTTTTGACCCAATTTCACCACTTGGGATTTGCTCAGAAACAGAACATTCTTCATTGGAATTGGCATTATTAGGACCTGAAAATTTACCCAAATCCAAATTTTCACACATCATTTCCACCTGGGTTTGGCCTGAATTTTTGTTCTGTAGTACAAGAGAAGGGCTGCTCGATATTCTAGATAATTTTCCACTTCCCATTGGCTCATTCCTAGATCTATGACTCAATTCTGTATTGTTTAGCCCAAATTGACTCGTTCTGCCATTAAAACTACTGCTACCAAAACAAGAAAATTTAGCAGCTCTATGTGAAAACTCTGGATGAGCTGACACTGTAGGAAATTGAGGAGGATTTACTGGAAGTGAAATATCAAAATTTGGTATATTATTTCGTAATTTCGGAGGAGAGTTTAAAGGCGTACTATAACATGAAGTCATAGTGGAATCACTGTTATTAATGTTATTAATATGATCATAATTCACAGCATAATCAGTGAATTGAGGTGGAGGAGAGCTACAAATTGTGCCTAATTTTCCAATTAATTCGCGGAGTGCGAAATTATCGTTGGAATTTACAGAATTGGAAGCAACAGGAGATGAGACCATGGAGCTCAAAGCTGAATCGAAATTGGTGTATTGATCTATAGAATTATTGTCCAAATGGGTGTTTAGAAAACAGTTCGAAGATTGCCCTGAAATGGAATTTAATGGAATTCTGGGTTCAAATTGGAGGAGCGGTGGAGTTCCACCATATGAGAAGTAGTCTTTATCCATTGAAACTAGAAACTAACTCAAATTTTGACAAGAATGAGATTGAGTTATGGCTAATTTTCTCCTGCTTATTCTGTAAATGTGTACTTCTAGCTAGAGAAAGAGAGAGAAAGAAGGAATTTGGTTAATGTTGGTAGTAGGAGGAGAAAGAAAATGAGGAGAAAAAGAAAGAGGAGGAAGGCAAATAAAATGGGAGAGACTCAGATTAAATAGGCGGAAAGGAAAAGTTTTTGTTTTGACATTTTTGTTTATCCAGTAGTTTATGTATATGAGAATAATTCAACCAACAGTCTGAACTATGGACCAAAGAAATATTGGAAGAGATAATTAGACAGGATATAATACATCTTTAATTCATCGAGGACATAATATTAGATGATATTGAGATTGCGGATTAAGATAGAAAGTTAGTAAGTAGTCAAGTATTGTCTCGCTTCCAGTGGGAGAGGTTTGGTGGTCGTTTGGAGCTCATTATCCTGTCATACCAGTAGTATTAGTACTATTATGGTATTGTCTTATTCTTCGATTTTTATTGCTACCTGTTGTTTCTTGTACTTCGATAGTTTGATTATTTTGTTGTTGTTTATGTCCCCCTTTTTTAAATGCTTTGTAATGCTTTCCTTATTATTTTTTCATGGCTTCTTCACTGCCGGTTTTCTTTTTTAAAATTAATTTCAAATGCATTCTTGTGCCGAGAGTCTATTGAAATAAAATATTAAAGTCTTCACAAAGTAGGAGTAAGGTCTACGCGCACACTACACTCCACATACTCTTTTTGTGAAATTACACTGAGTATGTTGTTATTATTGTTTGTTATTTATAAATTTTAAATTTTAAAACAATTAAATTTTTAATTAGCCTCTAATGGCAGTTAAATAAAAAAACTCTCCTATAATAAATTACAATTTTGAAGAGGAGAAAAATTGACTTTATAAAGATCTCTAATGTTTTATATATTAATCTTCTATATGGTTTTTTTAATTATTTATTATTATTATTATTAATTTTTTTCGCAAATCACCACAAAAGATATCATATAGTAACTACATTGATATTTATAATTCAATTGACCTCAAAGTTTACACACAAGTCATAAATGACATAACAGACCTATTCTAATTTTCATATCACGAAAGTCCAATCTCCCTGTTGAAAGTTGAAAATTACCAGTTATCCCTTTATCCATGCCTTCGTATAAGCTTTCATTGATTTATGCAACAAATTTCCCCTACATTACTCTCGTTTAGGCCATGAGCAAGTTCTACATAATTTATTATGCGAAAATCACTTTTTAATGAAACAAATTAAATCGGATACTGTTGGATTTTCATACTCATAATAATAATAATAGTAGTAATATAGTAATGATAATTAGCAATCACTCCACTTCGTATCTTAGAAATGCAATGACATGAATTCAAGTATTTTCTCACATCTCTTCCCGTAGGTACCAAGCAGAATTAAGTAGATTGCTGGTTTAAAGGTTGAGAGCAAAGTCCAAACTGGCATATTCAATAATTATTTCGTCAAGTGGTGAATTTTATGTGACGGTGTAAATCAAAATACTATAGGGTCATTCGGTAAGAACACAAGTAATGCAGGAATTATAGTATTGGAATTATTAATTATCAAGTGTTTGTTTATTGTATTAAAAATTAGCTATGCAATATATAATCTAAGCTTGTGTTTGGTTTAAAACTATACAAAATCTTCTTTACCATTATACCCTTGAATATTCTTGTTTCTGTATATAAAAAAATTTAGGAAAAGGGTTTGAGGGGCGGTTTAGTAATTTTAAGGTCTTATCGAGGTATAGTTAATGCAGGGATTAGTAATCCCTTGATTTCATTGGTATTAGCTAAGCCCTCCTATGAAATATAAGTAATCCATGTATTAGGTATGCATAAACTGGATTGAGCAACCAAATATTATATTGGACGAATTAAATTTTTATACAGAGATTATTTTAATTAGTACAGCCTACCAAACGACCCCATAGGATGTAAAATTATAGGATTATAATTTTATATTAATCATCTTTAAAGGGTCAATCAATCAATTATACGTCTATTCCAAACTGGTTGAGCATGTTATATCAATCATAAATAACTATTCTGAATGTAGAGCATTTATCATTGTTGGATAATTTTTACTTTTGACCATCTATTTATTGTAACTGCTTTTCTAAGCTCCAATGTTTTTCTCGGTAAATCTAGTCAGAGCTGTAGTGATATAGTAAACGTTCAGGCAATATTACATGATTAAAATCTGCAAAGATGATTGGATCTGCAGTTTTATTCTGTTCTATTATATTCTATCAGAGATGTATTAAATAGTTTAAAAAACCAATTGAATGCTGCATTTAAAGACAACAGGATCTTCTATCTTTTTAATTCATGCAATACTTCCAAATTATTTTGTCTCAAAAACCTCTGCACATTCAGATCTAAATCTATTATCCTTTTCTATTATGAATTACCATTACCAAAGGAAAACTAATACTAGCAAGCATATTTGATGGGTAGCCAAATAGAGTCGGAGTCAAGATTTGAAGATATATATATATATATATATATCCAAAATTTTAAGAGGATGGGTGCACTATTATAAAGAGGTAGATATATAATTCTCATTTGATAGTTTAACTTTAGTTTCTTACCCGAACCCACTAAACTTTTGAAAACTAGACCGTCCGTAGTGAGTTTTGAACCTCAAATTTCACTTGTGTAGGTGCATCCAATAATTATAGCATCATAGGATTCCTTGACCATGGGTGTACACACATATATCTAAGTAATTTTGAAGAAACATAATATTGTTATACTTGATTCAGGGATAGGAGCATGGGTTCACGTGAACGCATACACTAAGAGCAATAATATATATATATATACATATATATATATATATATATATATATATATTTTCGGCTATTATTTTGAGAGCAATTATACAATGTCATTTTTCTAATAATTAATTCTTGATTAATTATCCTTTATCCCAAAATAAATTTGTTCATATAGTAACTCCTTAGAAGTTGAGAAAATAAGTTAGAGTCGGAATCAAGATTTGAAGATAATGAGTTTTAAATTTGCCATCGAACTCAAACCTCATTTTAATTATTGGATACGTAATTAAATATATTAAATTTTTATATATAAATAAAGAGTGAGTAAAAGTTATTAGATTTGACTGAACCGTAAATAATGTTCAGCGCTCCCGTAGGCAATTCTATGAATAGGATGTGACATGGTACTAATGTATATATCTGTATTCTTGTCGAGGAATCTCTTCTTAAAAAACGTGGTGAAATATCGAATATATAGGCAAAGATATGTCCAAAACAAATGACTTGTAAAACCTCTATTTCTCTCTTTCATTTGGGCGGTGGGAATGAGGACTGGATATTAACATTGTTATGCTTTGTCAAGTTCTGGCCACAAATGCAAGAGAGATGGTTGGAATTTTTAATCCTTAACGAAGAAAGTTCACATTTTAATTAATGCGAAAAATGTGGTAGACATACTTAATAGACGACTGGTTTCTTCTTGGGATGTACATTTAGTTTGTGAATATATTTGGCATCTAAATCTTTATATGAAGACAGTTATTTTTATGTATATAGGTAGGAATGTTCTATTCCTTAGTGAGCCTATCTTACACAAGTCAGATTAGTCGGGCCACGTGTCAATATTTTTAGTATCATATGTTAAAATCCAACAAAATAAAATAAAAATGAAAATGTTATGAAACCCAATAACATGACATGCCAAACTTTTTTATGTGCTACAAATAGGTCTTAAGTAGCTTTTCCCTAGGTAAGAGGACTTTTTAACAACAAATTGATCAAAGATTCATAACTCTTTTTTTTTTTTTTAATCAAATTCGCTAGGCAACATGATTAGTGTCAATTTTCACATATGTAGGATAAAATAACTTATCTCCCAATAGAAAAGATGTACACTCTTGGTCATCGAGACTTGACAACCAAGTATACCTAGATAATTGTGATAGGTTAGACCTATGATAATGTGATGATTGTCTATCTTATAACATCGATAGACAATCATATATACAAAAATAATATGAAGTGAATTTAGATCAACTATACAAAAGAGTACGTATTTTTCTAACTCCGACTCATTTCCAATCATACAACAAAGAGGTACCTACCCTAGCAAGAAAACAATTTGAGGAAAAAAAAGATTTAGAAGCAAAACTTAGAAAGGGAAAGGGATTTTGCAACTGGAGCATGTGGTTAGGTGTCTTTTCAGGCAAAGAGGTGTTTATCAATTAAGAAAACAGCTGCTTCATATGCATTTTTTGAGTTCTATCCATCTTTCCTTGTTCAATAAAGGTTTCATTTCTTTTGAAGCTTTCATTTATGCAGTAGGCAGGGCTAATAACTCCCCACTTTGACCAGACATTGCGAAAATTTTGAAATGCAAAAAAATTGCAAGGCTGATACCGTCCAAACGCTTAATTTTTATATATTGATACCGTAAAGAATTTATCACTTTCAATTACTTTAAAAACTTATTCTATAAGCTGTAACAAGTTGATAATCTATAAAAGAGGATAATACTATGTTACAACAGATTCAAGATGATACTCTAATCTGAAAAACCAGCTTAGGGGTCATTTTATTGAAAACAAGTTATTCCGGGATTAATTATCCCGAAATTGTTATCCTACTTTCTTATACATATAATAATAACATTGCAATTTCGAGATAATTAAGTGATAATATTATTTTTTAGTCCTTGCCAGAAACTATTTATATTCGGTAGCCGAAAAGTTAATAAAATTTATATGATATATATATATATATATATATATATATATTAGCGGATCCAAAATTTCAAGAGGATGCGTGCACTATTATAAAGGGTGGATATGCAATTCTCATTTGACGGTTTAACTTTAGTTTCTTACCCTAACCCACTAAACTTTTGAAACTAGACCGTCCGTAGTGAGTTTTGAACCTCAAATTTCACTTGTATAGGTGCATCCAATAATTATTGCATCATAGGATTCCTTGCCCATGGGTGCACACACATATATTTAAGTAATTCTGAAGAACATAATATTGTTATACTTGATTCAGGGAAAGGAGCATGGGTTCACGTGAACGCATACACTAAGAGCAATAATATATATATATAATAAATATAATAAATATATATTTTTCCGACTATTATTTTGAGAGCAGTTATACAATATTATTTTTCTGATAATTAATTTGAAATTAATTTCCCCTTGTCCCAAAATAAATTTGTTCATATAGTAACTCCTAAAGAAGTTAATGCTGTAGTAGTTGAGAAAATAAGTTAGATAGCATGGATAAATGCAATTTCGTATTTTTGGGGTCTTCTTTTATCTGGTCAAAATTCAACCAATTTCCACGGCTATGCAATAGGAGGATCTAACAATATAAACTGTGCTAGTCTTTTCATGCTCGAGGTCAATTATGGAGTTATTATTGTAGTATCATACAGGCATTAATTTGCTTTTTGCAATATTTGACTATCTACTTTGCCACAGGCATTCATGTCAATTGGACTCTCTAGTCTAAACTATTGCGCAGCCTTTTCCTTGTTCATATCATTTATAGGCTCACTCATTGTCTTTGACCGGCACCAGTTTATTGCCAGCGGTCCATGATCAGGTTTTTACAGCAAAAGTACGAGGAGATTTATTATCAATATTATGTTCAAAGTAAGAACTTAAACCATAATGAGTTTAGATTATATATCGTAAGTGTAAGAAAATATTAGAGTAAAATTTTAATCAATTTTATTTCTTTTGTTATACATAAATTATTTTACTATGTTCTAGTTATCACAAAAGTCATCTTAGCTGGATTTTACAATACTTTTATTTGAAAAATATTATGCCTTTGATATTATAAATTCTTTCATTTATATAATACCTTCTATACTATATACTATATTGTATACTTTTACCTAGGAATGTTTTATTTATAATTAAAATAACTTTATTTTACTTTTTAGTTTTTTATAATATATCCGTATATTAAATTTTTTCATGGTACTCAATCTTTTTAATTATATTCAAACATGAATGTATTTTAAAACATAAAAACGATAAAAATATTTATAAAATATTTATTTAAAATAATAAAAATAAATTTGTTTAACAAATAATAGTTTTTTACAGTCACTAAAACTTTTAAAAAATTCAAAGATATTTGTATCTTATTATTAAGTTTTTTAGAGCTTCATGTGTTAATATTAATTATTTGAAAGTGTTAATCTGATGTGTTAGTGTGCTAAATATGGGTATTTTATTTATTGGACTAACGAATATGGATTGGCTGATAAATCTGTTAGCTTTGATTTTATAATTTTCATTAAAAACATTTGATTAGGCATGGTTAAGAACATTGACTTGAGATTTTTTCACAATAATATTACTGATAAATTTAATAATGCTACATATATATCTCAAAAATTAAATGTACGCATATATTATAAAAAATAAAAATAAAATAACATCAAGTTATTTTTAATTGTAAGTAAAATACCTAGGTAAAAGTATATTATATAGTACTATAATATAGAAAGTATTACATAAATGAGAATTTATCATGTCAAGGGCATAATAGACTTTTCATGTAAAACTTTTATAAAATCTAGTCAAAGTGACTATTGTGATAACTAGAACATAGTAAAATAATTTTTTGTAATAAAAGAAAGAAAAGTGATTTTTTGGGTAATGAACACAAAGTTGAATGACTTTTACGTAACAAAAAAAAGAATAATAATTTTTGGGTAATGAACACAAAACTGAATGACTACCCTGAACCCTAAACCATATTTTCTCAAAGAATAGATTAAATTAGAACAACGTCGTTCTTGCATAATTCCTTAAATATGTTTCAGCTTAAAGGCGGAAGTAATTAACTTCTTGCCTTCTCTGAGGAACCAACAATTGCGTAGAAATGACATTAGGTAGTCACTCTAAAGGGCTTCTACTTACGAATTAGTTCAGTTTTTTAATTCATTTATTCACGATAAAAATATTATGAATTATCCGGAAGTTAAGAATTTTGGTTTAAAATTTTAGGACAAACTAAGTACTGCTCAATCTCTAAATAATATCCATAAGAATAGCTAAATTTGTACTTGCCCCAACAATTGCTACTCTAATACAAACAAAAAGAAAAGGAACACAAAGAATAAATTAATAAACGTGTGTTTGAAAGGAAAATAAAATAATGTGGCAATAAAATCAAGTGTAGCCATTGCCAACCAGCAAAAGAAGCAGAAAACAGAAATTAAATATTAGAAATTGTTCCTTGATTGTTTGTACAGTGACATACGCGCTATTCTAATTATGTTCCTTTATATGACCACACAATTGAACAAGCCTCTAACTCTTAAGTTGCCCCCTCTTCTAATCTTCTCTATTTCTTCATTCAAGTGCTAGTGGAGAAAAAGAGAGGGTGCGAGAGAGGGACAGATAAAATCTACACAATCTTTATATTTATTATTATATGTACATTATAATAAAATGTATGGTCTGTGCCTTGTCATGGACGTGCACAGCACAGAAGCAAGAAATTTGAGCTTTTCAATGATGACAAGATTAGTAACCTTAGGGTCGTTTGGTAGGTTGTATTAAGTAAAACAATTTTTGTATAAAAATTTAATCCGTTCAATATAATATTTGGTTGCTCAATTCAATTTATGCATACCTAATACATGGATTACTTATACCTCATAAGAGGGCTTAACTAATACCAAGGAAACCAAGGGATTACTAATCCCTGCATTAATTGTACCTGGATAAGACCCTAAAATTACTAAACTGCCCCTCAAACCCTTTTCCTAAATTTCTTTACATACAGAAACAAGAATATTCAAGGGTATAATTGTAAAGAAGATTTTGTACAATTTTAAACAACACAAGCTTAGATTATACATTGCATAGCTAATTTTTAATACAATGAACCAAACACTTGATAAAAAATAATCCCTACACTACTAATACCTGCATTACTAATCCCTACATTACTAATTCCTGCATTATTAGTGTTGGTACCAAACGACCCGTTAATAAGCAGTTAAACCCTGGACAGAAGGAATCACTGTACAATTAAAAAAAATAAAACGCCGATCGGAAGGAAACAAGTTACCAATTAAATACTTAACCACTGAACGTTGTGCTAGTGGAAAGGTTTTTTTCTTTTTCTTTTCTTTTTCCTTAATTCCTTGCTTTGTTTTAACTTTTTCTGTGCTCCCAACAACCTAGGAGGCAGGAGCTATTATACATTTGCGAAAATTAATAAGACTACTACGAAGAATTTACTTGGTTGCTTTACATTGTTTAATTCGTAAAAAAAGTAATTGGAGGATTACTAAATAGAGTTGTCAGCGTTTGTTGTGTTAAATACAAGTCATAATTAAGAGATGATAATGGTGCTATTAAGTAAATACTCTCCGACATGACTATAGAGTTAATGAATTTTGGAGCTAAAAATAATGATATTTTTCTGAAATATACTTTAACTAATTAGAAATATACTTTAATTTCTCTAACAGCTTTATAAACTTTTAGATTAGATAATAACACGATTTAATCTTGTATCAAATCAAGCGGAGAATTTGATAAAATATAATTAAGTAATTAAAAGTACAGTATGCAAACCAATTAATATTTTAGATGAAATCGTCGATGTAACACAATACACAATTTGATGAGGTTGATGAGTCGATTTCAGAATTATTCAACCCTTCTAATGGGCCTCGAATGAGACAGAACATGAGCATAGTGCTGGACTTTGGTCCATCTAGCTTTATGGCCCAGTCCGAATGGGATTACGATACATGTGTAAGTGATTGAGTGATGAATTTAGCACGCAGGGGGAAGTACACAAATAGCCATTTTTAAGGCTGCTAATTAAGGATTAATCAGTAATTTGTCTTTAAAATTTGAATTAAAGATATTAAATTCAGGACTTTGTATTCTAAAAAATTAAACTTGACAACTGAAATTCAGGACACACTGACTAATTTCTATATAGTAATCCTCGAAAATGGCTATCCCATTTCTACCCTAACTTAAGGTCCTTTTCTGCTTTGCCTTTTTCTGTCATCTGCTACAGAGTTTGGTAC
>MCJB01023918.1:206348-216990 GCA_002018475.1 Nicotiana obtusifolia
CCCCACTACTAGTTCCAACTGAACCTCTTGAAGACATAATTATAACAAATAAAATAAATAAATGACAAAAATATAATAAAAGAGTAATAAGTAGGAATGATCAACCAAATATAACTATATAATTGAGGTAACGTTGAAACTTGAACCTTCACTTGATAGCAATTCCAACTAAAACTTGATAAAGAAGCAAAATTGTAATTTAAACAAATAGCCAAAGTAGCAAAATAACAATATTGAAGAGAGTTTGAGAGAATTGGATGCATTGTGTGAAAGATATGATGAAATAATGAGATATTTATAGGAAAAAATAGTTAGGGTGGTTATGGGGTGAAAAAGACCATTTGACCGTTGGACAACGGCTATTAGCTCAATAGAGCTGTTGCCAACAACTAGTTTTTAAACTATTTTTTTTGAATCGGTCCGGTCCGGTCCGGCCTTTTTCTGATACCTGTTTTAAATGGACAAACCGTCCCGCTACCGGAACCGGTAATCCGAAACAATAATGGTCCGGTTTCCACCGATCCGGTGTGAACCGGACCGTTAGCCACCCTTAGTTAAACCTGGCAGAATATGCACACTCCTTTTTTGACTGACTTTAATCTTATGTGAATTAGGCAAATTGATGTAAAGTGATATAGACAAAGATGTTATGTTGATCAAAATAGAAATATCAGAGGTCATGTGATCTGAAGCACCTGAGTCTATAATCCATGTGTTAGGATAAACATGGGAGAAACAAATGATATGTTTTAGATTAGGCAAAGTTATACCTAAACTATTAACATTAACAATAGCTTCAGAATTTTGTTCACTCTGTAGACTAATTTTCACTTGTTGAAGCAATTGAAATAACTGACTATATTGCTCCTGTGTCAGTCCCTTTCCTAAAGAAGTACCCTCTGCTACATTGGTTGTGTTGACAGAAAAATCTTCAGAAGCTGCTGCATTGCTGTAAGGGTTACCTTGGAACTTTCTAGGCTTAATGAACTTGAAATCCGGGGGAAATCCAACAATCCTATAGCACTTATCCAGAATATGTCCTGGTTTCTTGCAGTAATTACAAAACAAGTTAGATCTCTTCCCAGCAAAGTTTCCTTTGTACTTTCCATCCCCAAATTTCTGATTGTTAAATTGTTGTTTTGATGCTAGAAAAGCTGATTCAATAGGATGAACACCAACATGAATTTCTCTCTGCTTCTCATCTTGAATGAGCATAGAGTAAGCTTGGTCACATTAGGAAGTGGAGAGATCATAAGTATGCTGCTCTTCACAGCACCATAGGTGTCATTGAGAACAATCACAAGAACAAACAACACAGGTATTAAGAGTATCTAGTTCACCCCATATTTTCTTAAGCTTAGTATAATAACCTGCAACATCAGAGTTACCTTGAACAAGTTCTGATAATTTTTTCTGCAATTGGCATAGCTGAGCTCCATTGCGTTGGCCAAACCTGGCCTCCAATTTTGTCCAGATGTACTTTGCAGTATGGTGTAGAGCACACTGTCTGCTATATCCTTTGAGAGAGAATCCAGCAACCAAGATATAACCATGTCGTTACATCTATTCCAGGCTTTGTGGTTATCTGAGTTCAGATCTGGTTCTTTGATGCTTCCATCAATGAAACCAATCTAGTTTTTAGCTGATAAGGCAATAAAAATGACACTACGCCAGCCTCCATAGCTCTTTCCATCAAAAATGGAGTTCACCAAGACCATCCCTGGAGAATCTGATGGATGAAGGTAAAAAGGGTGTGAAGCATCACTGAAAGCAATTTTTGGAGCACTAAAAGTTGAGCTTGTTTCATCAGTTGAAGGTGCCATGGGAAAAAGAATACTAAAGAATGAAAAGGCTGATGAAAAGAGAAGCCTGAAGGAACGAAAAAAAATGAAAGGAGAATATTCTTAGATTGAAAAGCTGCGCTTTGATACCATGTCAGAGTTTTGGAAATTTTCTATAATATTCAATGATTTCGGAGTACTCTGTACAGTGTGTACTTATACAAGCCCTTTGGGCAAAAATGTAAAAACCTTATTCTATAACGTGTTGCGGCAACTAGTAATGCATGTATTAGTAACGTAGGAATTGTAGTGCTGAGATTATTTTTTATCAAAATGTTTGGTTTATTGTATAAGGGTCTTATCTAGGTATAGTTAAATCCGGTATAAGTAATCACTTGGTTTACTTGGTATTAGCTAAGAACTCTTATGCATAAATTGAATTGAGCAACCAAACATGTTATGCATAAATTGAATTGAGCAACCAAAACCAATTAAATTTGTGCTGGGCTTCATTCCTGTTTTTAACTCAGATGGTCCATTTACTATTAGGAGTTGGGCTGCTGGACCAGGTCGACCATAACTCTCCTTGAGTCCTATGTGGTCTGAATCGAACTCATTCATCTCTTTCCCCTTTTTCTCGTCCGAGCTCAATTCAAAATTAGGGTTCATTGGTCGATCATAATTTATGGTGCCAGCAATAGGAAGCTTGTATACCATCTTCTAAAAGTGTTGCTATTGTTATTTGTAGCTTAAATGGCTTGTCCCAAACTCGGTAAGAAAGCGGGTTCTAAATTAGGAAAACCCCCTACCAAGAAGAAGCAAAAGAAGGAATCTCTGCAATCGAAGCAACTTGAAAAGGAAGATCTTTTTATTAGTGACGGTGAAGGAACAGATGGGGATTTTGAAGAACAACAGGAAATCAACTCAGATTCTGACATGTCTTCTGACTTGGACGACCCCTTTGCTGCTGATATATTAGCAAGTGGTGATGCTGGTACTCTACTGAATAGTGCATTGGTTTTCTAATTTTAGCAATCTTACCGAGATTTATGACTCACTAGCCATTCTTGTTTGTTTTGTCATTTCTGCTGCAGACGATGGTTCAGCAGATTCGGATGTAGATTATGATTCTGATTCAGATGCAGATGATACTGATCCTGTAAGGAAGTCAAAAGCTTTGATGAAGAAACGGAAAGAGTAAAGGAGGACGCTGAAGCAGAATTGCAGCTCAATATTAAGGAAGAAGCTGATGAGTTCAGACTGCCAACGACTGAGGTTTGCTTAATGTTCAAGTTCTTGATTAGAGGTTTGGCTTGTCAAACACTCATGCAGGAAAAAAACTATGTGAATGCTGAATATGTCATTGTATAATTTAGGAGCTTGAAGAAGAAACACATAGACCCCCGGATATTTCTAATCTCCAAAGGAGGATAAAAGAAAGTGAGTTTCTTCTCCTTCATCTTCCCTTCCCAAATTATTTTTTCTTCCCAGAGGTAAGTTTATCATTCAAATATGAATGCAGTTGTTCGAGTGCTTTCAAATTTTAAGACATTAAGGCAAGAGGGTGTGGCACGGAAGGATTATGTCGATCAACTTAAAAGGGACCTGGGTTCATATTATGGATACAATGATTTTCTGATTGAGGTGTTAGTGGAGGTAATTTGTAGCTCAAAGTAGTCTAGACTCTGCACCCTTTCGTTCTTTCCCTTTTCAAGTTGCATTTGTAATTTCAATGTGGATGATTGACCTTATTGCAGATGTTTCCGCCTGTTGAGCTGATTGAACTAATTGAAGCATTTGAAAAGCCCCGCCCGATTTCTCTACGGACAAGCACTTTAAAGGTCATGTCTTTCTCTGCCTCTTTTCTATCCTTACCTTTTGTCGCTCTGATGGCCGACTCATAGTGTATGGCCGTGACGGGATTTCAGACTCGCAGACGGGATTTAGCTGGTGTTCTTCTGAACAGAGGTGTCAATTTGGACCCATTAAGCAAATGGTCAAAGGTACAAGGATTAACTGCTATTCTCTGTCTTTTCTTTGGATTGACCCATTATTTCGGTGTCAATTTGGATCTGTTATTTCTTATTTTCATATGTATTCTTGCTTACTTCAGCATATGAATTTTTGACTTTGTAGGTTGGACTAGTTGTGTATGATTCTCAAGTACCAGTTGGTGTCACTCCTGAGTATATGGCTGGTCATTACATGGTATCCAATCCTGTCATTACACTTTAAAATGTGGCTTTGCTCTTAGTATTCAACCGTCATGCTTATTTTTAACAAAATAACTTGCTTACAGCTCCAAAGTGCAAGCTCTTTTCTGCCCGTAATGGCCCTTGCCCCTCAGGAGAATGAGCGTGTTGTTGATATGGCGTAAGTAAATAATTTTCTGTAAAAAATGTTTGCTTCAATTGTCTATCATTGGACATTTTAGTATTCAGTTAGTTTTGAACTGAGATCTTTTATGATTTATTATTTTTTGTGTATCAGTAAGAATTGTCAAGTTTGAATGCTGAAAGAGTTGTCCAGTGCATATTTGGATAGTGTAGGAAAAAGCTTATTGAAGAAATAAAGCATCTTCTTTTCCTCTTTCAATTGTTATTTCTCCTTCTTCTTTGTTTGATAACCGTGGTGTCTGGGCCAGCTTGCGCCCACCTCTATTACTTCCACGGGGTACCTGCTACCTCCCTCTAGCACAGGTACCGAGTAACTCTGTTTGCTAAGTATTGGACAAATGGGAAGAAATCACCTTATGTTTTTTCTTCGTTGGGATTTGAACCAGAGACCTCATGGTTCTCAACCCACTTTGTTGACCACTAAGCTACAACCTTCGTTAAATCAACAACTTTGTCTTGGATATTGTTTTGTCCGTCTTAGGTTCAAGTTATGCATTTTTTATATCTTTTCTTTTGAGAGAGCAGGTAAAACAATTTCTGTAAGCTTTTAATTGTTAGTTCAGTAAGCAGAAAGTTGTATTCTTTTGTGAACTGTTGTGCTTCTAAAGTGCGCAATTTTTACATGGTGCAGTGCTGCTCCAGGAGGCAAAACAACTTATGTTGCTGCACTGATGAAAAATAGTGGTATGTTTTCATTTGCAATTAATGGTGTTGTATTGTTGTGCAGAAGTCCATTTTCTCCATAATGCATCAATAGTTTATGGATACCGATGGGTGAATGAATTTTAAATACATGTTGCAGCCCATGTGTCAATATTCATTTTCTCCATTTCCTTAACAAAAAAACTCATTGTTTTCATTTTCTTGTTCTTCTAATTTCTAATGTAGTGAACCAAAATTTACTGGATGCTTTTGTTCTGTTTTACGATGTGCTCATGTACATCATTCATAGTCAAAGTAGTTTATGTTAACCTGAGTTGCCAATCTGTTTGCTTTTAGTGAATTTCTTCAGATTTTTGTTGGTTTCTCAAAAATATATTGAATGAATATCTTTTCCTGATTTGCATTATATACTTCCTGTTGTTTGTCATAAGCTTCTGTGATTTAACAATGTTTGCCATGATATATTATTTTTTAACTTCTCTCTTCACCCTGGTTCTGCTTTTGGAGTTATTTGTAAGTATAACCCTATGTTCTAAATTATTGATTAATAGCGTTTGCCATTTCAGTCGACACTGACATATTTCACCTTGGAAAACTAGGTATTATTTATGCAAATGAGATGAAGGAGTCGAGACTTAAATCGCTCACTGCTAATTTACATCGTATGGGGGTAACAAACACCATTGTGTGTAACTATGATGGAAGAGAGGTTAGAATTGGAGTATTTTGCATTATTTCCTTTAGAACTTACAGCACTTCTATTTTTATATGCTTTTATATTTCATATTGGACAGTGTTGTTCAACCTTGCCCATTACGAGCACTCATTTGCAGTAGCTCTGCACTAATTTCATGGAGCAACATCCACTGATCTAACAAAGTTTTGTTGTCCTTATGTTCATCTGTTTCTTGTGTTAGAATATATGCACAACGCTAGAGGGGGGGTGAATAGCGTTTTAAGGAACTTTACCAAATTTTCGCAATATGAATATACAATTGAAAATGTAAGTGCGAAAATAAGATAGTGAGAAATAAATTGCGGAATGTAAATAGAAAGCGTACACAATGATGTATAGTGGTTCACTACAACTTGTAGCTAGTCCACTCCTCAAGAATCACTCTTGAGTATTTCACTATCTCCGCTAAGCTTGCGGGTGCTTAACAAACCGTTACAACACAAACTCTTGAATCACACAAGGTTTGCACAACAACCACGAACACTTGAATCACACAAGCTTCGTGAATCAACAAGGAAGACACTCTTCCTTAATACAACAAGGGACAACTTCCCTTAGGTGTATGGCAACACAAATTGATCACTCAAATAGAAACTCTTACAAGAGTAGATGGGGTGAAGAAAGTTTAGCACAAGAACACAACTTTAATCTTCAAGAAAATGGCTCAATATAGCTCAATTGATTATGAAAACTTGAAGCAAATAATCTTATGATTTTGGATGAAGTGTTGTGTTCAAATGAGGTTTATGAGGCTCTATTTATAGCCCCAAAACCCCATATGTCCGTTGGGGGTCTTGCCAAGCTTTACACAAGCTTAAACAAGAGTTTTGGGCATCAAAAATTTCTGCCCGTTTGCCTTGCCATCGATGTTTTTAGCCTTGCCATCGATGGTGGACAAAAACTAGCCGTTAAGGCTCCAACAGACACATGCCATCGATGGTGCCATCGATGGTGGCTCAACAGCCATAAGCCATCGATGGTGCACAGTCACGCCATCGATGGTGGCTCGAATCTGGAAATTTTCCAGCTTGATTTTGGTTCACAATTTTATTATTTTGTAAAAACAATTGTTTTGAAAATGTCTTAATGATTTTTGAAAGTGTTTTTAGACTTGAGCCAAGTTCTTAAAAACTAAAGAAGATCAAAAATAACATAAGACTCAAAATCAAAATCAAGACTAAAATACAACATCTTTTAGTCTTCAAACTTTTTGCTTCATCGACAGGTTCCATGCATCAACTTCTATTATCTTGAAAGCGCGACTTGTAGTCACAACAAAATCCAAGCAATCTTGGTAACTCGTTAATGATGGTTTGTCAATTATCAAAACCTACAACAAGACACAAAGTCATTAGTTAAGGTTTCACAAGTAAGAATGCGAATACGTTTTCCAACAATTTTCCCCTTTTTGATAATGACAAACATAGTCCGGGATATGCATTCTTATAGCAAAAAGGATTTTGATATTGATACCAATTGTTATGAAAAAGATTTAAGACAAGTTGTTTCCCCTTTTATCAATATAACATTTTAAAGAAAATCCCCCTAATTTCATGCTTCCCCCTTAATATATGTATATCATTGTATTTCTTATACAATTCTCACTAATATAATATCTTCCCCCTTTTGGCATTAGCAAAAAGATATTATAAACAATAGAGAAAATCATAATCATTAAGAAATATTTGAAGTACAATGCATTAATAATAAAGACAAGATTAAGAAGCATAATTGAAATACAAGAAAATTAAAACTTAAAATTCATCACTTTCATCATCTTCTTCATTACGCCGCATGTATTGTCGAAGATCGGCATCTAGTGTATCAACTTTGTCTGTAAGATGAGTAAGTTGATTGCCGAAATTTAGTAATGTGGCGTTGATTGACTCAAGAGTCACCGGTGCGGAAGAAGAGGCTTGTTGTGAAAGTGGGAGCTCTTTATGTTGAGCTCTTTGTTGGGGTTGTTCCGTTGTCCTTCGGAACGAAGCGTCCGTCACGGACCAAATTTTGATCCTTTTGGTTGTAGGACCAACATTTGTTGTTACCTCAAAATATTTGAGGATGTCCATCACGACCGGAGCATAAGGGAGTGGTTCCCCCTCACGAGTTGCATCGAGCGTATGTATCATGACAAATTGTGTCCAATTTATCCTTGCTCCATGCAAAATTACGTGCATTATCATTACATCTTCAACCGAGAGAATGGTATGAGAGAATTTTCTCGGTTTGAGAATACGTGTGATAATGTAGAAGAGTAAACGGTACTCTTCATGCATATTGGTGATGGTTGGACGACGGCTTGAACGGCTTGGTTGCCTACCGACACCCATAAGTGCCAAAAATGTCGCTTCGTCGAAGGCGACTCCATGAACACCGGCGTAGAGATTTATGTCTTCGCCATCGGTCGGAAGTCCAGTAATTTCCGACATTATTTCAAGATTGAGAAAAATTTCCGTACCATTTACGGAAGAGACGAGATTTTCGTCGATTTGACGAAGATTTGAGTAAAATGCACGAATTAAATCTTCGTGTATAAACTCTTGTTGGTTTCTTACAATGCGTAAGAGATGAGATTTTCTTAGTGCATTGTAAAGGGTGTTAAACCCTTTTATATCGAAGTAAATCTCCCTCACAAATCTGGGAGGCAAAACGTCTTTTTTCTCAAAATTTTCCCAGAAATTTGTAATTCATGTCTAGTTGGGAACCATAGATATGAACCGTCTTTGTATTTTGAAGCATTTCTTGGAATGAGATTTGTAGAAGATGAAGCCATTTGTATGAAGTTTGAAGACTTAAGGAATGGCTTGAAACCAAGAAATAAGAAGAGAGGATTTTAGCAACTATTGGAGTTCTTGCACTTTTGGAAGATGTTTGGAGTGAATTTTAGAGTGTGGGAAGAGCAATTTATAGAGAGTTGAAGCTAGATGACCGTTTGAGGGTTAAAATGGTCTTTTCAGGACTTTCAAACGGTCAAAAAACGGCTATATTTTCAAATAATGTTCAGCTGCCATCGATGGTGAAAGAGGGACCATCGATGGCGTTACCCTACTAGAAAAATATCACACCGGGCAAAAATATTTCGCCATCGATGGTGCAATATATAGCCATCGATGGCTTAATCTCTCTGGAAATTTGTCATTTCCAGTATTGCTTCGCCATCTATGGTGCTTTGGTCCACCATCGATTGTGCCTTCCCTCTGGAATTTTTTTTTGTCAATTCCAGTGATGTTCGGACATTGATGTTTCATGTTTAAACATCGATGGTTGAGCATGGAAGTGAATATTTTTCACATTTTAAGCGAATACTTTGACTAATTGAGTTCCCCCTCACTTACTAAATCATCCAAATGATGAGGAGAACATGCAAAACAAAGTAAACGTCTCCGACGCTCAAGTTAGTAATGTTCAAAACATAAATAATTATGCACATAATTAGATCATTGTTGAGTCAAGAATTCCAAGCTCGCTTCGAATTCTAAAAAATGACTCTTTCTCTAAAGGTTTAGTAAAGATGTCTGCTAATTGATTATGAGTTTCTACGAACTCAATTTCGACATCCCCTTTGAGAACATGATCTCTAATGAAATGATGCCTGATTTCAATGTGCTTTGTTCTCGAATGAAGAACGGGATTCTTCGTGAGACAAATGGCACTAGTGTTTTTCCTATCCAATTTGCATCCAGGAAAGTCGGAATCGGAAAAGCCAATAAGATGGCAGGATGAACCTTTGGGATACAAAAGTCCCACGTTCATTGTGCCGATGAGGTATTTCATTATCCTTTTAACCGTGGTCAAATGCGATTCTTTAGGACAAGATTGATACCGTGCACACAAGCAAACACTAAACATTATATCGGGACGACTAGCTGTAAGGTAAAGTAGAGATCCGATCATACCTCTGTATTTCTTGACTTCTACTTCTTTACTTTTGTCATCTTTATCAAGGGTTCCCAAAGTACTCATAGGAGTCGGCATTGCTTTGGCATCGATCATCTCGAATCGTTTAAGCAATTCCTTGCAGTACTTTGATTGACAAATGAAAGTCCCTTCTTTCATTTGCTTCACTTGCAAGCCCAAGAAGAAGTTGAGCTCACCCATCAAAGACATTTCAAACTCCTCTGTCATGAGCTTAGAAAATTCCTTGCATAAAGACTCATTGGTAGTACCAAATATAATGTCGTCTACATAAATTTGAACTAAAAGGATGTTGTTGTTTTTGTTCATTATAAAAAGAGTGGTGTCGACTTTTCCTCTTTGGAATCCATTATCCAAAAGGAATTTACTCAATCTCTCATACCAAGCTCGGGGAGCTTGTTTAAGGCCGTAGAGAGCTTTTTTGAGTTTAAAAACGTGATTTGGAAACTCAAAGTTTTCAAACTCCGGTGGTTGGTCGACATATACTTCCTCTTGGATAACACCATTGAGGAATGCACTCTTAACATCCATTTGATAAAGTTTGAAATTCATTGAAGAGGCAAATGCGAGAAGTAAGCGAGTAGCCTCTAATCGTGCAACAGGTGCATATGTTTCTTCAAAATCAATTCCTTCTTCTTGATTGTAGCCTTTGGCTACTAACCTAGCTTTGTTTCTAGTAATTACTCCATTTTCATCTAATTTATTTATTTCGAAAAACCCATTTCGTACCAATTATTGTATGGTCATCGGGTTTTGGCACCAATTCCCAAACGTCATTTCGTTTGAATTGGTTAAGCTCCTCTTGCATTGCCAAAGTTCAATGTTCATCATTAATTGCTTTAGAAATAGTTTTTGGTTCAATTTGAGAAACAAAGACCATGTGTGTGATTGTGTTCCTAAGAGTGTTTCGAGTACTTACTCCTCGATTGATGTCACTGGTTACCTTGTCTAGTGGATGATCTCTAGACGGTCTCTACTCATTAGGAATCTCTTCTTGCTCATTATTTTGATCCTCTTGAGGTCTTTCACTATCGTCTGTTTTGGTATGGCTTGGACCTTCATAGTCAAGATGGATTCCTTCTAATGAATCTGCAAGATCATCACAAAAATCCTTTCGATGAAACAACAACTTGTGGAATACGGCCTAAGTC
>MCJB01023929.1:0-59762 GCA_002018475.1 Nicotiana obtusifolia
TAACGAGGCTTCCTATTGTGGTATTAATTCGGAATATGAATGAATTAATCCTACCACAATAAATTACAATTTATTCCACTAGAAAACTGTAATTGCACTCTTCATTTTAATTTCGAAATCATTCATTAAAACTTATTTAACTCCCCGTGTTAAGATTACAAATACCAATCAAATAAATTAAATTACTGACAATTTAATTCATCGACTAATTTAATCATTTATACTTCCGCTTAACTTATTTCATGTGACGGATACAAAATCCACCTGCAGGGTTTTCACATGAAAACTTTCAAGCATCCATAAAGGGGTATCATCAATCTCAATGGTCAAGACACGGATTCTATCAACTAATTATTATTTCACAAATGCACTTGGCCATTATTCAATTTACCAGGAATACATTAACTCGCAGTTGAGTCGTACCTTTTAATAAATCAAAATAATGAACGAAGCACATTACCTCGTCCTGTTGGGAGGGGACCCACGATGTCCCTTCCCTATTTGATTAACGGCCAAATGTAGGTGACTGAGTGGAGGTATTCTCCTGCTTGGTGAATTATTGGGGCGTACTTTTGGCACTATTCGCATTTCCTCACGAAGTCTGTGGCATCCTTTTTCATGGTAGGCCAATAGTATCCTACCCGTATGAGGCATCTGACCAATGTTCGATTGTTGGAGCAAGCTCCGCAATGTCCTTCATGGACTTCTTCGAGGACGCACTGGGTTTGTTTCAGGCCCAATTATTTTACCAGGGGGCCGCCGTAAGTCCTCTTGTATAGGTCACTATAGAGAAGACTGTATCTGGCCGCCTGCATTCTTAGTTTCTTGGCTTTTTTTTTTGTTGCCTGGGAGTGTGCTATCCTGCAAATATGCGATAATATGATTGCGCCAATCCCAACTTAAGTTTATGGTTTTTACCTCGATTTGGTCTAGTGATGAGTTGAGGAGATGGACTATGATTTTATCTCCGGTCGTGATGCTTTTGGTAGCTGCGGCCAGTTTGGTGACACCATCTGCTTCGGCATTCTGGGTTCGTGGAATCTGATCGAGCTGACATTCGTCGAACTCAGACAATAACTTGCAGATTTCAGTCTAGTATTTTTGCAACCTTTGTTCCTTGATTTGGAAAGTCCTTGTGACTTGGTTGACTATGAGCTGGGAATCACAACGGAGTTTCAACAATTTTTCTCCATACTTAAGTGCTAGCCTTAAACCTGCAATTACTGTCTCGTACTCGGCCTCATTGTTAGTCATATCCTAACACCTTATGGACTGGAGAATTAGTTCTCCTGTTGGGAACTCGAGTACGAGACCTAGTCCGGACCTTGATGCGTTGGAAGTGCCATCGATGTATAGGACCTAGAGGTCTTGTGTTTGGAGGGAAGCTTAGACGGCTTCCCTTTCGACTTCAGGCATTATTTTTACATAGAATTTGGCGAGCACTTGTGACTTTAACACCATTCGCGGCAGGTATGTGATATCGTGCTCGCTTAGCTCGATGGTCCATTTGGCCAGCCTCCTTGATAGCTCGAGTTTATGTAAAATGTTCCTCAAGGGAAAGGTTGTGACAACCGAGATGGGGTGGCACTGGAAATAGGGTCTAAGCTTTCGTGAAGCTACGACCAGGGCCATAGAAATTTTTTTGAGGTGCGGGTACCTCATCTCGGCGTCAATGAGTGTTTTGCTGATGTAATAGATGGGAGATTGCATACCTTTGTTTTTGCGGATCAAGACTGCGCATACCGCTACCTCAGAGATTTCTAGATAGACAAAGGAGTTGCTCCCCAGGTTTGGGTTTTAAAAGTAGGGGCGGCGATGATAGGTATGCCTTCAGTTCTTGCAGAGCCTGGAAGCACTAGGGAGTCCATTTGAGGCCGTTTTCCTTCTTGAGTACGCCAAAAAATTTGTGACATCTATCTGATGACCGCGAGATGAACCTTGATAGGGCGGCAATTCGACCAGTCAACCTTTGGACTTGCTTTTTAGCGGTCAAGAGTTTCGGTGTCCCCTCAATAGCTTTGATTTGGTCTGGATTGACCTTGATTCCTCGCTGCGACACCATAAAACCCTAGAATTTTCTTGAGGCTACGCCAAACGCACATTTCTTTAGGTTTAGCTTCATTCCGTACCGTTTGAATATGTTGAAAGTTTGTTTGAAATGATCCATGTGATCCTCTGCCCTTTCGGACTTGATCAACATGTCGTCTATATATACCTCCATGGTCTTACCGAGCTGGTCTTTGAACATCTTTGTTACCAACCTTTGATAAGTAGCCCCCGCATTCTTCAGTCTAAACCGCATGACCCTATTGCAGTACGTTCCTTGGTGGGTGGTGAACGTGGTCTTCTCCTAATCTTCTTCCTCCATAAGAATTTGGTTATAGACTGAGTAAGCGTCCAAGAAACTCAATAGTTCGTGCCCGATTGTTGCGTCGATGAGTTGGTCGATATGGGGTAATGGGAACAAATCCTTTGGACATGCGTTGTTCGAGTCTGTGAAATCCATGCACATTTGCCATTTCTCATTTTTCTTTTTGACTATCACTCATTGGCGATCCACTTAGGGTACTTCGACTCCCTGATGGAGCCGTTCTCTAACAATTTTTCCAGCTCCTTGGCATATCCGTATGGCTGAAAGCAAACAAATCTGCATTAGCTACTAAGAATTGACTGAATTTACTTGGTTCCCAGAGTTTGCAGCCAATATAGGCCTTCTTGCTATGGTCGTTGAGGTCCAATTGCACGGGGTCGAGGTCTTCTATGGTCGAACCTACAGCCTCGACTGTGTCTGGATCCATGATGACGTCTTTGGTCTCTTCTTGCTTAGACCTTAACTCTGTTGATTGTTATGCCTCTTTTTCTTTGTCTTTTTTCTGTTAGGTGATCCTTCTGTCCAAGGAAATGTGGTACTACTCCAGGGATGTGCGCTGTTCCCTGCGTATGCTGAATAGCCCCCACGGTCTTGGAAATTTAATTACTTGGTATTGGCTGGAGGGGATGACTCTCATGGGATATATCCATGGTCGTCCCACTATGGCGTTGTACGCAGTAACCTAGTCCATGATGTGGAATGTCGTCTCCAGAGTCACACCGCTGGCCAAGACAGGGAGTGAAATTTCCTCGGATGTCCGCTCAACTGCATTATTAAAACCGATTAGGGTGATGCAACACGACACTATTTTATCCTCAAGTCTCATTTGGGTAAGGATTCGGGGATGGATAATGCATGCACCGCTTACATCGTCCACCATGATGCATTTGCTATCGGTATCTAAAATACGTAAAGCAATAACAAGGGCATCATTATGAGGAAAAGTCAAACCGCTGGCATCCGACTCGTCAAAGATAATACTTTTTTCGGGTCCGTCGTACCGTTCGCGGGTGATAGACCGCTTGAGCTTTGAGTGGTGGTGAACTTCACACTATTGATAGAGGCGTCATTGTCGTCACCGATGATCATGTTGATAGTACGAGCTGGTGATAGTGGCTTTGTCGGGCCTTTCTGTTCACGTCCTCTGGAGATATTGGTTCTCCCCTTGTCGCTGAACAACTCTTTGAGGTGTCTTTTCCGCAACATGTTTACGACTTCTTGTTTGAGGGCGATACAATCTTCAGTTTTGTGCCCTCGTTTCTGGTGGAACTCACAGAGGGCGTTGGATTTTCTGGTGTTCGGGTCTGATCTTATCTTCCGCGGCCACTTCACGTTCGTTTCGAGTTTCTCAAGAGCGTAGACTATATCTGTATGTGACACACAAAAATTGTGAGCAGATAATAAAGAGCGCATACCTCTTTCATTCCGGTGAGCCCCTGTCCTCAGCCTGGATGTGCCTTCTTCATAGTGGGGGAAAGGGGCGGTGGCCCTGACATATGGTTGATGTCTTTTCCTACTGGGTTGAGGAATCACGTCATCCCTCCTAATGTTGTCTCTTCGTTCCTTTCGGGATTCGGTTTGCACTGATGCTAGCCGGTGAGTTGGTCTGTTGAGGTCGTCTTCGTCTGCTCGAACCTCGGCCCAATAAGCATTATGGATTTTGTCCCAAGTGGTTGGAGGATATTTCATCAATCGAATCAACAGTTTTCTAGTTGCTGTTGAACCTTCTCTACTCAGCCCATTCTGTAAAGTTGCGACTGCCATCCCTTCGGATACGTTCGGCAGAGTCATCCTCACTCTGTTGAGCCGGGCGAGGAAGTCCCTTAGTCCTTCTCCCAAGCATTGCTTAATAGCGAATATGTCGTTTACTCTTGCTTCGGCCTTCTGGGCTCCGGCATGGGTGATTACGAACTTATCGGCCATTTCCTCAAAAGTTTCTATGGAGCGGGCTGGTAGCTGTAAATACCATGTTAATGCCCCTCCCGTAAGGGTTTCGCCAAACTTCTTTAGCAAAATAGAGGACACTTGTTCCTTGGCGAGGTCGTTGCCTTTCACGGCGGTAACGTAGTGAGTCACATGATCCTCAGGGTCGGTCGTTCCGTTGTATATCTTATGGTAGGGAGGCATTTTGAAAGTCTTTGGTATGGCGTGCGGGGCTACATTATCGCTGTACGACTGCTCTATGATCCTTCCAGCGTCTCTTTTTGGCAGCAGCTTAGGGGCGCCCGGTATCTTGTCATCTCGTTCTTGATGTTCTTTCATTTGGCCTCGGAGTGCCTTATTTTCATTCTCTATTTCTTCCATCCTCTTTAGAATGACAGCGAGGGCGTTGTCACCTGCACTCTTAGTAATATTGTGAGTTATACCTGTCGTCGGAGGGTTTGGTTGGTTGGACTGCTTGTCTATTTGTTGTATTGTGCAAGCTCTTGCAGTTTCTGCAGTTATGCCTAGAGCAAGTTTGTTGAGGACGCTCGCTAGCGTGTTGGTCAGCCATGCTTTGAGGAGGTTTTTCACAACCGGGGGCGTCCCTTCTTCTGCAGACGTGGAGGCCCCTTTTTCGCTGGGTTTGGTTATGCTGCAGTGTGGGGGACACGACCTTTCTCGCCTATGGGATGCGTTAGGCGTCACGTCCTCACCTATTGTTTCACAGCTTTCGCTGATGATATCCATGAGGTTTGTTGGGAAGTCACTTGTTATTTTTGTCCTTTCTCCTTGGTTACCTGCCATGTAAGGTTTTGTATGCACAAAGAAAGGAGATCTCGGGGTTTTTTGACGTTAGTGACTTGTGTTAATTGTATATCTAGAGGAAACTAAAAAAATAACTAAGAGATCCCCACAGACGGCGCCAAATTGTTTGACTAAAAAATATAGATATTGGTTCAACTAATTAAATTCATATGAATGAGGGTTAATCTTAGCTAACAATAATATCCCAAGGATGGAGTTCTCAAAAGTGCAATAAATATTACGTAGATCTATTTTGATAACGGCAACATCATACAATCAATGATCTAGAAATCATAGGGAATAATATGACATTTAATATCAATAAATAGCAATAAATAACTTTTAAATAAATAAAATGAATGACTCACCCAAAAAAGGATGTAATCAGTGAATGTTCTTTCTAACAATGATGAATGATGCACAATCCTTTGAATAACTGAGTTAATCTCAGATCTAGTGGAAACGTGTAGACGAGAATCTTAGTGAAAAGATGATGTTTGTATGCTTGCAATGAACTCTGATACTCTCCTTGAAGTCAAAGTGTATTTTTACAAATGAATATCACATGTTCCCTATCACTGTGTCTCTTTTTCTTTTATAGGGAACTTGTTCCTAGAAACCCTAATAGTACAAATGCAGAGAATATCCACTAGAATATTCTCCTTTAAGTCCTATCCTAAAACTAGCCGTTATAACTCTGTCAAAGGTGCTCGACCTCGACCTCAATGACATCTCTTCGACTTCAGTCTTGCTGACTCTTCTACCACGGCCTTTGCTGATAATTAGATTACTTTGATACGTGGTGCCCCAGGAATATTTTACTGACACCGTTTCGACTAAAGATGGATTTTGACCCATACACTCTCTACCTTTAATCAGAAGTTTCAAAAATGAGCTCTTGGGGTTAGAAAATATCTTAATAGAATACTTTACCCCTTTAGTGGGATTATTCGGTGCAAATCTATTTACTGAAGCCGAAGGATTTCGAATATTGAATGCCTAAAAGAAAAAGAGAACAAAAGAAATTAACTAGCTAACAGACTGCAATACATGCATACTGTAACGACCCGACCGGTTGCTTTGAGAGTATTAGCTCCGATCCCCTAATTACTGCTTTCCCTGTATCATTTTATTCTTATGTGACTTACAGGGAGGATTATTTCTGGTTTTGGGAGTGAAATAGGACATTTAGTCCCTAAAATGGAAGCTTAAGTTTTAGGAATTTGATCGTAGTTGAAACTGTGCAGAGAAGACTCCGGAATGGAGTTTTTTCAGTTCCATTAGCTCCGTTGGGTGATTGTGGGCTTAGGAGCATGTCCAGATTATGATTTGGAGGTCCGTAGTGGAATTAGGCTTGAAATGGCGAAAGTTAAAATTTTTGAAAAAATGGACTGGGAGTGAACTTTTTGATATCGCGGTCGGATTCCAATTCCGGAAGTTTGAGTAGGTCCGTCATGTCAAATATGACTTGTGTGCAAAATTTGGGTTCAATTGGACATGATTTGATAGGTTTCAGCATCAGTTGTGAAAGTTTGAAGTTTTAAAGTTCATTAAGCTTGAATTGGGGTGCGATTCATATTTTTGTTGTTGTTTTATGTGATTTGAGGGCTCGACTAAGTTTGTATGGTGTTTTAGGACTTGTTGGTATGTTTGGTTGAGGTACTGAGGGCCTCGGGTTGATTTCGGGTGGTTAACGGATCATTCGGAGTTGTATTGAAATTGCTAAAGCTTTCAGCTTCTGGTGTCATCACGCCTGCGGTGAGGTTGGCTGCAGGTACGGACACGCACGTGCGAGAGGAAGGTCGCAGATGCGACCCTGGTCTAGGTAGTCAGTGGTCGCAGGTGCGACTTAAGGGCCGAAGAAGCGGAGCCGCTCATGCGGAGGGGTGATCACAGAATGAGCTGGGTGAGGAGTTTGCAGAAGCGAGAAGGTCTTCGCAGAAGCGAGGTCGCTCCTGCGATAGCAGGAAGCACAGGAGCGGGCATGGTCGTAGGTGCGACGTTTCCTCCGTAGGTGCGCTTGCACAGGTGCGATTGTTTTCTCGCAGAAGCGCACCCAAGGGACTAAGTCATGTCCGCACCTGCGATGGAAATTCCGTAGGTGCGACTAAGAGTCCGCAGGTGCGAGATAGCTGGACAGAAAAGGCTAAGTTCGAAGGTTTTTATCCCATTTTCATTTTGGGACTTGAGAGCTCGGATTGAGGCGAAATTCAAGGGTTTTCAAAGGAAACTATTGGGTAATTCTTGACTCGTTTTTGGTTATATCCCACTAATCTATCGTTAATTTCATCATTTAATTAAGGATTTGGGTTGAGAAAATTGGGAAAAAGTTAGAATGTTCTTCAACTGAATTTTTTGGTTTTGATTGAGATTTTGGTATCGGATTTGAGTAATATTGGTACCAGTGAACTTGTGGTTGAATGGGTGTTCGTATTATGTGACTTTTACCCGATTTCGAGATATGGGCCCGTGTCGACTTTTTGGGGCGAATTTCCAATTTCTTGCTAATGTCTTGATTTCATTAATTAGACTAGTTTCTTATAGTTATATTTATGGTATGTAATTTCTTTTGGCTAGATTTAGGCCATCCGGAGTCGGAAAGTCAAGGAAAAGGCATTCTTATTGATTGAACTTGGTTCGAGGTAAATGGCTTGCCTAACCTTTCATGGGGGAAATTCCCTTAGGATTTGGTTCTGTTGTGATAATTCTGTGATATGTGAGTGCCGTGTATGTGAGGTCACAAGTGCGTACACGGGCTAATTATGGTAAATCCGATTTTTACTGAGCAGTAACCTATTACATCTTAAATGAGTTATACCAGCATGTATAGTTATCCTGTTTAGCCTATTATCGCATGTCTACGTGTCTTATTGTTTATTTGAAACTTGTACAACATGCTTAGTTGATTTCCTGTTTTTCCCTTTAACTTGTATTTAGTCTTGAACTGTAGGATTTCTTGTAGTAATTGTTGTTTCCATCGATTTCGAGCTGTGTATTTACTTTTGGGGCTACGAGGCGGTACCTCGGGAGATCCCTGTTGCATATTTACTTTGGGACTACAAGGCGGTATCTCGGGAGATCCCCGTGCATATTTACTTTTGGGACTACAAGGCGGTACCTCGGGAGATCCCCGTGCATATTTACTTTTGGGACTACGAGATGGTATCTCGGTAGCACCCCTGTTATTTATCCATATGTGTTGTGTTGTTTTCATCCTATATTTCTCGTTGTTAAATTCTCAATCTTTCATTATATTGCTATATCTTTTTCCTTATTTATTATATACCAGTAGGGCCTTGACCCGACCTCGTCATTACTCTACCGAGGTTTGGCTTGACACTTACTGGGTATCGTTGTAGTATACTCATATTACACTTTTACACATGTTTTATGTGCAGATCTAGGTACCTCCTACCAGCCCCGCTATTAGCTGAGAGTACTTGCTGCTGCTATGGAGACTTCAAGGCATATCTTCTAGCGTCCGCAGACCTCGGAGTCCCCCTCTATCCTTTTATGTCGTCTCTCCTTTATTTATTTTTTCTAGTTACAGATGTATAGAGACAGTAGAGCACATTCTTAGAGCTTGTGACTTGTAACTACCGGATTTTGGGAATTGTGTATACTCGAGTGTTGGTTTACTTGTACATGCCGAGCGGCATTTTTTAGTTGTATAGTTATATGTCGAAGTTTAGTTGTTAAATTATGCTTTTATTTCAATTATTCCGAAATATCTAGGCTTACCTAGTCGTAAAGACTAGGTGCCGTCAAGACGATTACAGAGGGAGATTTGGGTCGTGACAAGTTCGTATTAGAGCTCTAAATTCATAGGTGTTATGAGTCACAAGCAAGTTTAGTAGAGTCTCGCGAATCGGTACGGAGACATATGTACTTATCTTCGGGAGGCTATGGAACCCTTAGGAAAAATTTCATTTATTTGATTCCTCTTCGTGTGAAATTGTTGACTTCGGAATTCTAAACTTTTGTCTTCTATTCTCTCACAAATGGTGAGGAAACGTATAGCCGGATCAGATGACCTGGCACTCACGTCCCCTGCTAGGGCCGTGAGAGGCCGGGGCCGTGGGTAAAGGCTGAGGATTTCCAGGTGGTGTAGCCAGAGCATGTTACTACACTAGCTCTTCAGGAGACCCTTGCACAGTTCCTGAGCATGTTCGGTACTCTAGCTCTAGCAGGGTTGATTCCACTTGCTCCTGCCACATCTCAGGCCGGGGGAGGAGCACAGACTCCCGCTGCCCGCACCCCTGAGCAGCGGGTTCAGGTCGATCAGGTTCCGAGGTCATATCAGTGCAGCCGGTAGCCCCAGCTCGGCCCAAGGGTAAGGCAGCAATTTCTGAGGAGGAGCAGCTTAGGCTCGAGAGGTACAAGAAGTACCACCCACCTACTTTAAGTGGCTTGGCGTCAGAGGATGCCTAGGGTTTTTTTGAGGAGTGTCACCGTATCCTCCGTACTATGGGTGTAGCGGAGTCGAGTGGGGTTTATTTCACTACGTTCCAGCTTAGAGGAGCGGCCTATCAGTGGTGGCTCGCTTATGAGTTGGGTAGTCCAGCCGAGGCAACTCCGCTCACTTGGACTCAGTTCTCGGATATGTTCTTGAGGGAGTATGTTCCCTAGAGTCTCAGAGATTCATGGTGCACCGAGTTTGAGTAGTTGCGCCAGGGGTCTATGACTGTGTCAGAGTATGTGGTTCGCTTCAGTGATTTGGCTACGCATCCACCAGCCTTGGTTTCTACGGTTCGAAAGAGGCTTCGTCGATCTATCGAGGGGCTCAACCCCAGTATTAGACTCAGCATGGCCCGAGAGTTGGAGATGGATATTGCATATGAGCAGGTTGTAGGTATTGCTAGGAGATTGGAGGGTATGCTGACTCGGGAGAGAGAGGAGAGAAAGGCCAAGAGGTCTCAAGAGTCTTTGGCACTTATAATGGTACTCGTGGCCCCGCGGCAGCTCGTCATGGTAGGGGCTATATGAGTCGCCACGTTCATTCAGCACTTCCAGCTGCCAGCGGTATTCCGGCCCCTCCTAGGCTCCAGGATCCTTATTATGCACCGCCATTGTCTAGTGTACCTCCTGCACATGGTGCTTTTAGCGTCCAGTCCAGCCGACCTGGCCCGAGCCAGCCACGCCCTTCGAGAGCTTATTTTGAATGTGGCGACATTGGCCATATGGTGAGGGATTGCCCCAGATTATAAGGGGTGCACCTCCACAGATTACTCACGCACCGCGTGCTCCACTAGATCCCCAGGCTATGATTACAGCACTAGCTACCACTCCATCTGCTCAGCCAGCTTGAGGTGGAGGTCGGGCGAGTAGAGGTCGCCCTAAAAAGGGAGGCCAGGCCAGATATTATGCTCTTCCTGCTCGTACAGAGGCAGTTACATCCGACTCTATCATTACAGGTATTGTTTCGATCTGTCATAGAGATGCGTCAGTCTTATTTGATCCAGGCTCCATGTATTCCTATGTCATCTTATTTTTCTCCTTATTTGGGCGTATCCCGTGATTCTTTGAGTTCTCCTATTTATGTGTCTACACCTGTGGAACATTCTATTATTGTGGACCTGTGTATCGGTCGTGTTTGGTTGTTCGTAGTGGTTTTGAGACCAGAGCCGATTTATTATCGCTCAGTATGGTAGATTTTGATATTATTTTGGGCTAGGACTGGTTGTCGCCCCATTATGCTATTCTTGATTATCACGCCAAGACTGTGACACTGGCTATGCCAGGATTACCACGGTTAGAGTGGAGAAGTACCTTAGATTACACTCCTAGCAGAGTTATTTTATTTCCAAAGGCTCAGCGAATGGTTGAGAAGGGGTGTGACACGTATCTAGTTTATGTGAGAGATGTCAATATTGACACCCCTACTGTTGAGTCAGTTCCAGTAGTGAGGGATTTTCCAAATGTATTTCCAGCTGATTTCCTGAGCATGCCGCCCGACAAGGATATCAACTTTGTTATTGATTTGCTGCCAGGCACTCAGCCTATCTCTATTCCTCCATATCGTATGGCTCCTCCTGAGATGAAGGAGCAGTTACAGGAGTTGCTTGATAAGGGCTTCATTCGGCCAAGTGTGTCACCTTGGAGTGCCCCAGTCTTGTTTGTGAAGAAGAAGGATGGTTCTATGCGTATGTGCATCGATTATCGCCAGTTGAACAAAGTTACAGTGAAGAACAAGTATTCATTGCCTCGTATTGTTCCGGCTCTATATTGACACATTCGTCATTGTGTTTACTGACGACATTCTGGTGTACTCCCAGAGTCGGGAGGATCATGAGTAGTACCTGAGGACGGTGCTCCAGACCTTGAGAGAAAAGAAGTTATATGCAAAATTTTGAAAGTGTGAGTTTTGGCTAGACTCAGTGGCATTTTGGGTCATGTAGTGTCGAGTAATAGGATCAAGGTAGATTCGAAGAAGGTTGAAGCAGTGCAGAGTTGGCACAGACCGTCCTCATCTATAGAGATCTAGAGTTTTCTTGGTTTGGCGGGGTACTACTATCGATTTGTAGAGGGTTTCTTGTCTATTGCATCATCTATGACCATGCTAACCCAGAAGGGTGCTCCGCTCAGGTGGAAAGAGGAGTGTGAGGAGAGCTTTCAAAAGCTCAAGACAGCTTTGACTACGGCCCCAGTATTGGTATTGCCTAAAGGTTCGGGGTCTTATACTGTATATTGTGATGCGTCGCTGATTGGTTTCGCCGCGGTGTTGAAGCAGGATGGTAGGGTGATTGCCTACGCGTCTAGGTAGCTGAAGGTGCATGAAAAGAAATATCATGTCCACGACCTTGAGTTAGCAGCTATTGTTCATTCCTTGAATATTTGGCGGCACTATTTGTACGGTGTCCCTTGTGAGATCTACACCGATCACCGGATTTTGCAACATCTGTTCAAGCAGAAGGATCTTAACTTGCGTAAGTGGAGGTGGTTGGAGCTACTTAAGGATTATGATATCACTATTCTATACCATCCTAGGAAGGACAATGTGGTGGCTGATGCCTTGAGTCGCAGGGCAGAAGTTTGGGGAGCTTAGCATATCTGCCAGCAGCAGAGAGGCCATTGACATTGGATGTCAGGCCTTGGCCAACTAGTTTGTTAGATTGGATATTTCTGAGCCAAGTCGAGGTTTGGCTTGTGTGGTTTTTCAGTCTTCTCTTTATGATCGTATCAGGGAGCCTCAGTATGATGACCTCCACTTGCTTGTCCTTAGGGACACAGTTCAGCACGGTGATGCTAAGGAGGTCACTATTGGGGATGATGGTGCATTGAGGATACAGGGCAGGCTATGTGTGCCCAATGTAGATGGTTTGCGCAAGCTAATTCTCCAGGAGGCTCACAGTTCGCGATACTCCATTCATCCGGGTGCCGCGAAGATGTATCAGGATTTGAGGAAGCATTATTGGTGGAGGATAATGAAAAAGGACATAGTAGAGTATGTGGCTCGGTGTCTAAATTGTCAGCAGGTGAAGTATGAGCATCAGCGACTAGGTGGATTGCTTCAGAAGCTAGAGATTCTGGAGTGGAAATGGGAGCGGATCATTATGGATTTCGTTGTTGGGCTTCCACGGACTCAGAGAAAGCTTGATGCAGTTGGGGTGATTGTGGATAGGCTGACCAAGTCAGTTCATTTCATTCCTGTGATGACTACTTATTCTTCTGAGCAGGTGGCTCGAGTTTATATCCACGAGATTGTCAGGCTTCATGGCGTGCCGGTATCTATCATCTCTGACCGGGGTACGCAGTTTACATCGCGGTTCTGGAGGGCCGTACAGTAGGAGTTGGGTACTCAGGTTGACTTGAGCACAGCATTTCACCCTCAGGTGGACGGGCTGTCCGAGTGCCCTATTCAGATACTAGAGGATATGCTCCGTGCGTGCGTGATAGAGTTTGGGGGTTCTTGGGATCAGTTCTTGCCACTCTCGGAGTTTGCCTACAACAACAGTTACGAGTCGAGCATTCAGATGGCACCATATGAGGTTCTATATGTTAGGCGGTGTCGGTCTCCAGTGGGTTGGTTCGAGCCGGGCGAGGCTAGGCTATTGGGTACAAACTTGGTTCAGGATGCTTTGGAGAAGGTTAAGGTGATTCAGGATCGATTTCATATAGCCCAGTCCAAACAGAACAATTATGAGGATCGGAAGGTTGGCGATGTTGCATTCATGGTTGAGGAACGGATCTTGCTCTGGGTTTCGCCCATGAAGGGTGTCACGAGATTCGGGAAGAAGGGCAAGCTGAGTCCAAGGTTTATTGGCCCGTTCGAGGTATTGCAGCGAGTTGGAGAGGTTGCTTATGAGCTTTCCTTGCCTCCCAGCCTAGCAGGAGTTCATCCAGTATTCCATATTTCTATGCTTCGGAAGTATCACGACAATCCGTCTCATGTGTTAGATTTCAGCTCAGTCCAGTTAGACAAGGATTTGTCTGATGTTGAGGAGCCGGTGGCTATTTTGCACAGGCAGATTTGAAAGTTGAGGTCAAAGAACATTGCTTCATGAAGGTTCACTGGAGGGGTCAGCTAGTCGAGGAGGCGACTTGGGAGACCAAGCATGACATGCGCAGCCGTTATCCTCACCTTTTCACCACTTTAGGTATGTCTCTAGACTCGTTCGAGGACGAATGATTATTTTAAGAGGGGGAAGATGTAACGACCCGACCGGTCATTTTGAGAGTATCAGCTCCGATCCCCTAATTACTGCTTCCCATGTATCATTTTATGCTTATGTGACTTGCGGGGAGGATAGTTTCTGGTTTTGGGAGTGAAATTGGACACCTAGTCCTTAAAATGGAAGCTTAAGTTCTAGGAATTTGAGCGTAGTTGGAACTGTGTGTAGACGGCTCCAGAATAAATTTTTGTCAATTCCTCTAGCTCCGTCGGGTATTTTGGGCTTCGGAGCATGTCCGGATTGTGATTTGGAGGTCCGTAGTGGAATTAGGCTTGAAATGGCGAAAGTCAAATTTTTGGGAAAAATGGACCGGGAGTAGACTTTTTGATATCAGGGTCAGATTACAATTCTGGAAGTTTGAGTAGGTCCGTAATGTCAAATGTGACTTGTGTGCAAAATTTGGGGTTAATTGGACATGATCTGATAGGTTTCAACATCGGTTGTGGAAGTTTGAAGTTTTAAAAAGTTCATTAAGCTTGAATTGGGGTGCAATTCGTATTTTTGTTGTTGTTTGATGTGATTTGAGGGCTCGACTAAGTTCGTATGGTGTTTTAGGACTTATCGGGTATGTTTGGTTGAGGTCCCGGGGGCCTCGGTTTGATTTCGGGCGGTTAACGGATCATTTGGAGTTGTGTTGAAATTGCTGAAGCTTTCTAGCTTCTGGTGTCATCGCAGCTGCGTTGAGGTTGGCCGCAGGTGCGGACATCCATGTGCGAGAGGAAGGTCGCAGATGCGGACCTAGTCTAGGTTGTCAGTGGTCGCAGGTGCGACATAAGGATCGCAGAAGCGGAGATGCTCCTGCGGAGGCTGATCACAGAAGCAGGAAGGTCTTCGCAGAAGCAAGGTTGCTCCTGCGATGGCAGGAAGCGTAGGAGCGGGCATGATCGCAGGTGTGACATTTCCTCAGCAGGTGCGCTTGCGAAGGCGCGGTTGTTTTCTCGCAAAAGTGAACCCAAGGGACTTAAGTCAAGTCCACACCTACGATGGAAATTCTGCAGGTGCGAGTAAGAGTCCGCATGTGCGAGATCGCTGGGCAGAAAAGGCTAAGTTCAAGGGTTTTTATCCCATTTTTATTATGGGACCTTGAAAGCTTAGATTGAAGCGAAAATTCAAGGGTTTTTCAGAGGAAACTATTGGGTAAAGATTCTTGACTCGTTTTTGTATCCCTCTAATCTATCATTAATTTCATCATTTCATTAAGGATTTGGGTTGAGAAAATTAGGGAAAAAGTTAGAAAGTTCTTCAACTGAATTTTTTGGTTTTGATTGAGATTTTGGTATCGGATTTGAGTAATATTGGTACCAGTGAACTTGTGGTTGAATGGGTATTCGTATTATGTGACTTTTACCCGATTTCGAGATATGGGCCCGTGATCGACTTTTTGGGGCGAATTTCCAATTTCTTGCTAATGTCTTGATTTCATTAATTAGACTAGTTTCTTATAGTTATATTTATGGTATGTAATTTCTTTTGGCTAGATTTAGGCCATCCGGAGTCGGAAAGTAGTGAAAAGGCATTCTTACTGATTGATTGAGCTTGGTTCGAGGTAAGTTACTTGCCAAACCTTGCATGGGAGAAATCCTCTTAGGATTTGGTTCTGTTATGATAATTCTGTGATATGTGAGTGCCATGCATGCGAGATGATGAGTGCATATACGGGCTAATTGTGGTAAAACCTTATTTTTACTGAGCAGTAACCTGTTACATCTTAAATGAGTTATTCCAGCATGTGTAGTTATCTTGTTTAGCCTATTATCGCATGTTTATGTGTCTTAATTGTTTATTTGAAACTTGTACATCATGCTTAGTTGATTTCCTATATTTCCCTTGACTTGTATTTAGTCTTGAACTGTAAGTTTTCTTGCTGTAATTGTTGTTCCCATCGATTTCGAACTGTGTATTTACTTTTGGAACTATGAGACGGTACCTCGGGAGATCCCCGTTGTATATTTACTTTTGGGATTACAAGATCGTACTTCGCGAGATCCCCTATCGCATATTTACTTTTGGGACTATGAGGCGGTACCTCGGGAGATCACCGTGCATATTTACTTTTGGGACTACGAGGAGGTACCTCGGGAGATCCCCGTGTATATTTACTTATGGGACTACGAGACGGTATCTCGGAGCGCCCCTGTTGTTTATCTGTATGTGCTGTGTTGTTTTCTTATTGTATTTCTCGTTGTTAAATTCTTAGTCTTTCATTATATTGCTATATCTTTTGCCTTATTTATTATATACCAGTAAAGTCCTGACCTGACCTCGTCACTACTCTACCGAGGTTAGGCTTGGCACTTACTGGGTACCGTTGTGGTGTACTCATACTACACTTCTGCACATGTTTTGTGTGCAAATCCAGGTACAGCCCCACTATTAGCTGAGAGTACTTGCTGCTGCTACGGAGACTTCAAGGTATATCTGCTAGCATCCGCAGACCTCGGAGTCCCCCTCTATCCTTTTATATCATCTCTCCTTTATTTATTTTTTCTAGTTACTGATGTATAGAGACAGTAGAACAAATTCTTAGAGCTTGTGGCTTATGACTACCGGATTTTGAGAATTGTGTATACTCGAGTGTTCGAGCGGCCTTTTTCAGTTATATAGTTATCTGTCGAAGTTTAGTTATTAAATTCTGCTTTTCTTTTTATTATTCCACAATTGCTAGACTTACCTAGTCATAGAGCCTAGGTGCTGTCACGACGACTTACAGAGAGAGATTTGGATCGTGACACATACATGGATATATGAATGAAATTTAATTTTCAAAACATAAAGTATTGAGACTTTGGTAGTCGTTTGATTGGAGGGATCAAAATAATAATTCCAGCGTAAAATGGCCCATAAAGCAATACTACGTTTGGTTAGATTTATTAGAAAAACAATCCCGCATAACTTATGCAGCGTTTGATTGGCCGTATAAGAAGAAATAACTTCTGCATAATTTTATGTAGTATTTGGTTTGCAATATTTAATAATACATGTATTAAAGCTATACGAAAATTATGCATCTTTTTTATGCGAGATAGAATGTGAAATAATAACATGTACATTAGCAATACGGAGATAAAAGTGTTTAAAGATAAAAATCTTTAAATTAGGTAATCATAGTTTTTTATAACTATGGTGTCCGGGCCAGCTTGCGCACACCTTGATTAATTCTACGGGATACCTGCCACCTTCACCAGCAACAGGTATCAGGTAACTAGCTCTATCCACGAAAGCTTGGATAGATGTAACAAATCACCTAGTGTTCATCCGCTGGGATTTATACCTGAGACCTCATAGTTCTCATGCTCTTCATTGACCACAAGGTAATTTATATATAATTAGTCACATTACATCTATTATTATTCATCGCATAATAATTCATATATTATTAGTTATTGTATAACAGTTCTTTCATTATTAGTCATCGTATAAACAAGCTCTGCATTAAGGGGTCCGATTTAATATGTTTATGTAACATCACCAGTAATTTGCCGAGTCAATAATTGATATCGTTATCAACTAGGGTCGTTTTGTCTCACTACAAGAGAAAGTGATTTTTAGCGAGGGATAATCCAGTCGTTAAAAGCTTAAATATGATCGCTATAGGTCATTAACGACCGGGCAAAAATTGATTGTCGCCGGTCACTAAATGTGCCGTCGTTAAAAGTTAACGACCGGATTGGAGTTCGATCATTAAAGATTCTTTAGCGACAACGTAATTTATGGTCGTTATACTTACTCTTTTGCGACAGCATTTTTCCCTCGTTGATTTGTCATCTGGTCGTTAAAGCTCTTTTAAAAACAACCACAAGTTCGATTACTATAATTATTTTTAGCGTCCGGAGTTCCCTTTCGTTAATTATATGTTACTTTTGACGATAATATTTTTAACGACCATTTTTTTCGCTAATACCTGTTCAACAATCTGAAAATCCAATCATTAAATAGTTGTAAAGGTCATATTTTCCTTCATTAATATGAAATTTTAATAAATACAATTAGATAATTCATAAATTTTTCCTTGTGTTTGCGCAATAATATTCATTATTCCATATAATTTTACACGCATCAGAAAAAATTATAAATAACCACATGTATTCACATAAAATTAATCTGTCAATTAAAAAGAACTAATAAACCAACACATTACTAGAATATATACCCATCTAAACTGTATGACTTTCTCATTATCAACTCCTAAAAGAGAGAAAACGAAATTGCAACATATGTACAAATGACAACATCCCTACACAACCACTTAAAAAGCTATAAAATCTAATATGCATCAACTTTGCTTTGTACTTTCTTCAACGACATTTTCATTCTTCAACTTTTTAATCTGTTAAAAGAACAAGCTTATGTTAGTATAGTAAAACTTCTCTAACTATTTTATTTAAAAAAATAAATCAATAAATTTAATTAGCATGTTAATTGAGCAACTGGAGTAAATAAATTAAACTTGGCGATTATAAATCTAAAGCATAAGACACAAAGTTTTCTGCAATTCAAATAACCTTGATTAAAAAGTCCCAAAAAGATGTAAGCACCATCTCCGGTGATGATGTGCCGTTGTTGAAATCATTTTGGTCTTGAAAGACGTGATAGAATTTCTTAAACTGGGGGTTATCTTTGGGTTCTATTGTTATGCTGCAGTTATACTTGAGAAAGAGGAAACAAAGAGTGCAATAATTTGCTGTTTCTGAGTAGAGATAATATTGTGCAAGTAACCAGTAGCTCTGTAATGGGAAGGTCATGCGAATAGTGTCTTTAGGGTCTCAACTCTCAAATATTGCGGTACCCATTTTTGAGCTCGGGTTATATTCTCCCTTTACCTGATGAAGTAGAAACCTAATTTACTAGTGGAGGAAGCCGATTATCTAAAGTAAAATAGGACACTTTTTTACTAAGCATTGCTTTCTTCATGATGAGTTATAGGAGATGGAAAAGATATGTTGCTTTGCCTATGCTAAATGAACTCGTGTAAGTAAAGCAAGAATGCATGTTGAGGCGGTTGATTTGCCTAGGTCCCTTATTATGGACACAGGGATATCGAGAGTTGGTGCAAGGCTATTGATAACAAGCAAATGCAGTTTCCAGTATGCATTGATCTACAAGTCTGATGATTAATTAGCTTTTTTTTGGGAGTTATTTTTAAGTTTGTAGTGGAGTTGTCTTGTTTTGCATACTTGTTCTAGACATTTAGGATTAGCACAAGTTTAAGTTATCCTTTTGTGTTCTCTCCATTTTAACCTTCTAGGGTTTAGCCGATATGTTTATGGCAATTGATCATGCCTGAAAAGGCTAGAGAAGGCACCTATGTGTGTATCTCAGAAGCTGATCTCAACCGCAGTATATCAGGTCATCCTGGAACCCAGGGTGTGCCAGGTGATTTTAAGGTTCTCAGCCTGATTTAGCTCCTTTCTAATCCTGAAGTTCCAAGAAATTTTCTACTCTTAGACAAAATACAGATACCAGGGATTATTTAATCTTTTATTCAGAATCAAATGATGCCATGATACTTCAGTTTTCTGCAGTTACGTTGCATGACAGTTGAGTGATGTAGTGATTCTAATTTGACCTAATTGAAGCGGCACTGCCACTAAACTCTTTTTCTCTTAACACAAACTTAATCTTCGTACATATACTTAATTTTCCGTAAAAGGCAGAACATCACATACTGTTACATGACAAGTTAAACAATGAAAGAAAGACATGGCAATAGAAAGTGATAAGGTGGCTCAATAAATGAATATGACATGTGATAATTGTATAAAGTTGGTAAAAGTTTACTAACCTTTCAGATGCATGTATTTGGTTCAGTTGAAGATGGTGTTGATGAAGGCTGACCAGAGTATGCCCTTGCAAGTTGTGCAACTGTATTCTCCAAGTTATCCAGGCGTCTTTTTAGTGATAGATTTTCTTTTCGAGTTGCATTCAGCTCATCCAACAGTGCGGCCTTAGAGGAATTACCACCTTTTAACTCCTTAGCGGTTATTCCACCCCCAAATCCAACCACATTGCTCTTGCATTGAGGTCCAAAGCACCATTCTACAACCTCAACATTTATAAGAGACGGCTCGGATTGTACCAGTTCTTGAATTTCAGCCTAAGAGAATATAATCTTTGAAATAATACAATACTTTGATAAAAGGAAGAGCGTAAGATGAAATTTATCAATCAACATACATATTTTTCATTGGTCAGGTTCGACAAGCTTATCGTCCTTCTTATGAGTCTCAAAGAAAATAGTCGCCATATCTGGTGGATTGCCATCTTTGCCTCCCTTTGCATTTAAATAAACAAGTCAAACAATTTCTTTTAAACAAAGAGCGGGTTTCTTAATACAATAGCACGATTTACTTACTAGCTCATAAATAATCTCTCCGATAAGCTTGCTACCCGTACGAAGAGGCATAATCAACTTAGACCCATTCACTGAGTTTCTCGTATTTCTTTCCTATAACTACAACAAAAAATAGAAGGTGTGGTCTGCCACTTAAAAAATTAAGATGCTATAAATATTTATGAAGCCATACCTTAAACTTTTCTCATAAAAAGTGCTCCTTGACCAACCATTCCCAATCACTCTTGTCGACCCCCTTTGGCACATCCTTTAGAACATCGTGCAATGGCTTAGACTTCACAATCATGTGCAACGATCCTCTCCAATTGTTTCATAACCTTCTCCTATGTTTCAAGACATTATCTCTTTGACAACTTATGTCAGCACTATCAAATCTGTCCTATAATATTTTAAAAATATCATGAAACATGTAACTCAAAAGTTTTAAATGAACAAAAAAGAAAAACTGAACCAACAATATGGAATTAAATTTTTGAGAGTTACTAGTGACAAATTAATTTATCTTTTAAGATGACGTGATTATTAAATGTGAAAATATGCTCGACATCATAATTTCATCTTATATGAACATGCCCAAAACAACAGGAGAAGAGAACAGATTCACCGATATGATTTATAGATGTGTTCTTTATATTTGTATGTTTCCATCTCTAGCAAATACTTTCATTAGGAGGAAAAATCTCATTCTTGATCTTAATTATTATTCAGTTTATGCACCAAACTATCATACAAAAAAATAGTTTACGCACAGCAACGTGAATCTGAAGGAACAAATGCTAATAAATGAGAAAAACTCTATGGAAAGGAGAAGGCACATATTCATTAGTGGTTGTACAACAAGCTCAACGTTCTCTAAGCACATGCATTTCCGCTCTATCTGATGTAGGAAAGCAGGCTGCTATAAGAGTTAGCCAGCAAAGCCTTCTTTTACTAAGTGACAAATTTGGTAGGCAAATTATCAGTGACAAGTTTCCAGCTTGGTCCCAACAGGCGTACTGTAAATGAAATAAAAAGACTGCACCTATATATGCTGAGGAGTTTCCACTTCTGCATATAGAATTCCTAGTGGCATTCAGTATTAAGTAATGTCGAATGTCAACCAAGTCACCTAAAATAACTATAAAGAATCATCTCACCTGAAATATACTCTAACATTGTACTAACTGACTGCTTACTATTAATGAAATAGAAGACAATAACTACATATGCTGATGAATTTCTACTTTCAGCTTGTTATTCCTAGTGGTATTCGGTATGTCTTGGAAGGCCATAGTTGATTACTCTCAACGAGAGTACACCATCTATAACTTGTCCAAGAAAAATTGGATATGACTACAGAGAGTAAAGTCAAATTTATCTCATACAGTTTGCCCAAGAAAGTTTGATGTGTCATTACAAACACATCAAACTTATCTTACACAGTTGTTTGTCTATCTCTCTAAGTCTCACCTCCTGCCTAGTGAGAAGGAATTTCATGTTTTTATTTATTTATTTTTGGATGCTAAAGAGAAATGGATATTTTTCTCAGTTTATGATGCAGAAGTAGGATATTGGGGTTTTTCTGGAAAGCACAATAAACTATATGTTTCTACTTATTTAATTTTTTTTTCGAATTCTTACAAACCAAAAAAAAAAAAAAAACTCGGTAGTTGCAATGATGTAAAGTCACTAGTATTTTCTTTTCATTTGTGAAAGAAGAAAAAGAGAAGGCAAAACAACAGAGTAATACTTTAAATTCTTATGGTAACAGCTTCCCACATATGGTCCAGCTTATATTCTTCGATGTCAGCCCACGAGTGTACGCGCAATGGGCACATATTACGATCACGAACTAATATACTTAAGTGTCTCACAAATGAGGTTGAATTCTTCCCAACAACTCGATTGTGGTAGAAAGTGACGCTCAACTTTTCTCCAACTTTGAGTCCTAGAATATTTTTACACTTGTTCTTTCCTCTCACTTTTTTTGCCTTTTCAGATTCACATGGACCTACTAATTTCAAATTTAAGTCAAACAATAAAAATGTGCCACTGCAATAACAACAAAAAATATATTACAACTTGAAATAGTGAAATACTTATTTCGTTTATCTGAGTGTCTTGCATCACTTCAACTTCTTGCAGGAGTGAAACATCATCTTCTACTGGATCAAAACCAGAAGGTACAAGACTCTTATTCTGAGCTAGCTCATTCAGATAAGAAGCTGCTGCATTACGATTTTTACTTTTGTCAATCAGGAGTCTCTGTTCAGCATTTACTATTACCGAACCCAAAGTTCTGAAGCTTTGCCCTCGTCCCCTTGCTAAGGCGCCAGGTGCAACGTATGAATGCTTAACGGTTTTCGAAGTTGATTCCATTTCAAACTTCTGAGATTTTGATGGATTTATCTCAACCTAATACAACAAAAGAAAGCAGAGTATTGTTAAGCTATCTCGACAAAAAAAAAAATAGTTCATCAATTTGTCAATAAGAAAAGTTCTGGCAACTAGCACTTTGGCTAATTTTGAGACATGAGAGTGCATTACGACCTAAATGTATTAACAAGAAATAATATTTGGAAGATAAAAAGAGACTTTTTTGGACAGACTCTCGGCTAAAGAAGATGGAAGAAGCACTGATAGTAAGTAATAGCAATATTTATCTCCTACATAAAATACCATCAGCACTAAATAAAGCTAAAATACCATCAGCACACAATATTTAAAGTATGTTCGTTACTAAATAAAGCTAAAACACCATCATCACATAAAATATTTACTCCTACATAAAAAAGACAATGTGTTTACCAATGTTAAAGACTAGTGATGTTTTTCCAACAAAATAATTTTTATCCGCCTGTATTGTAGGAGACAGAGAGAGCATCTATTCATTTTGCACTCTAAGCAAAGTGCATCAATCCCTTAGCAAGAGCATATGCACAAGCAAATGAACATAGATAAACAAACATACTTGAAAAATGTTATACGGAGGAAAAAAAGTGACACATCATTGTCATGAAACTTGAAAGTGATGGAATAACAAACCTGAAGAAGCCCCTGACACTAACAAGGAGCCTGTGAAAGTGAAACAATTATCCATTCGCGAACAGTCCTTTGGTACAAAGAGCGAATAGTAGCAACATCATAGACTACAGATGAAGGTGGATCATTGTGCACAGAAAACAACAATGAAATCTAGACAAGAAGAATTCCACAAAATTGGCAGAAAAAAATAATACATAGAAACTTAGAGATACAAATATTTAGCAAACAAATTTTTATCATATATCAATATTTAATCAGTTAATAAGCAACCACTCAATTGATGGAGTTTTAAGAGACCTTTCCCTCTCATGCAACTGAACGTGCTAATCTGATGAGTCCAGTATGAACATCGAAAAGAATTTAACAAATTAAAAGCAAATGTGATAAAGTTCCAAACCTTAATGAGTTATTTTCCTTTTCATTTGTGTAGAATTATCTAACTCCTCTAAATCACCATCCTCCTTCTGCATAATGTCAAAACAATCACGAGGTTGAACTTTTTGTACAAATGCCACCCTTTATTAGATAGATCATTAGCATAAAATACTTGTGATACTTGGTTGGTTAATACAAAAGGCTCATTTATTTTTAGAAAGTCCTGGCGGTTAACACTTACAAGGCGATATTCATCTACTTTAACTCCCTTTTCTTGGTCATATATATCAAACCACTTACATCGAAACAAAACCACTCTTTTGTTCCCAACAATTCTAACTCAAGAATCTTGGTTAGTTCTCCATAGTAATCAATATTTTTATTCTCTTCATCTGTCACTACAAACACCCCGCAATTATGAGTTCTTAAACCTTTATCATAGTCTTGCACATGAAACCTATATGCATTAACAATGTAGCCATGAAAACTTGTTACATATGGCGTCGGACCACGTGACAATGAGACCAAATATGCCATTTTCTTACTGTCATTGTGTTTGTGTTGACCTGCAACCTATCATGAACAAGTACATAAATTAACAAATAGTATTTGCGTACTTGGTTTGAAAACCAATAATTTCTTATTAGTACTCAACTTTCTTTTAACCAACTAATAAATTGCCAATCCGAAATTTCTTGAGAGTTATTAGCTGGAGTTTGTGAAAACTCTCTACAAAAATTTGAACAATAATATGTCATTTTAAATGAAAAAGTTAGAGAATGTATTAGTAAATAATTGGAATAAATCATTGCTTATTCGAGAAATGGTTGGACTTCATCACAATACTTTAAAATATAAATATGTGCTTCCTCAAATTCGTATGAATCAAATCTGCATGGTTTGCCACCTCTTAAAGCTCTTACAGATTCAAAAAATTGTTAAACCTCCATCACATTCTACAACACCACCATCATAATTCTGTTCAAGGTGATTAAATTTTATTTTCATTGTATGAAAATACCTTGAACATAAGGTCAAACATTCAGTTGCTAAATAACCCTCTGCGATAGAACCTTCTGGGCAAGCCCTATTACCAATAAAAGACTTCATGAAGTATATGTATCGCTCAATTGGATACATATGCCAAAATTGAGTAGGTCCAGCAATCTTAGCTTCATTAGCTAAATGAATTGACAAGTGCTCCATGACTTCAAAAAAATTAGGAGGGAAGACCTTTTCTAACTTGCACTCAATTTTCGGAATTTGGCCATCTATCTGTTCTAATTCTTCCATGCTTAAACATTTCGCTCCAAGAATGTTGAAAAATAAAGATAACTCAATAAACGGTTCACTCACAGATTTGCAAAGCATTCCACGTATTGCAAGTGGGAGTAAATTTTGTAGAATAATATGGCAATCATGACTTTTTAAGCCTGAAATTTTACGATCTGTAACGTTGACACACTGAGAAATGTTTGATGAAAATCCATCTGGGACCTTCAGATTTTTTTGGAAATCACAGAACATGTGCTTCTCTTCAGGAGATAATGTGTAACATGCTGTTGGTAAGTCATATTTATCCACATTTTTTATTGGATGCAATTCTTTCCTTATATTCATCGCTTGCAAATCCAACCGAGTTTATGGTATCTTTGGTTTTTTCTTTGATATTCAAGAGTATCCCCAAAATATTATCACATATGTTCTTGTCAATGTGCATCACATCTAAATTATGATGCAACAATAGAATTTTCCAATATGGAAAATCAAACAAAATACTCTTCTTATTCCAATTATCATCCCTGCTCTCATGTGATGTTTTAATCTTCTTCTTTGGATCCATTGTTAGTTTTAATCCATCCAAATCAGCCACTTGACCAAGTATATCTTCACTAGATAATATTTTTGGTGGTAATCTTCGCTCCTTAGTGCCATCAAATGACTCTTTATCATTCCTCCATTTATGATCAAGAGGGAGAAAGCGTCTATGGCCCATATAGCACTGCTTTTTATCATTTTCTAACCTAATTGAGAAAGTTTCTTTATTGCAACAAGGGCAAGCCAATTTTTCTTTTTCACTCAATCCGTACAAATTCGCATATGTTGGAAAATCATTAGCGGTCCATAGCAAAGCTGCATGTAACATAAAGTTCTTTCTTGCTGATGCATAAAAGGACTCCACTCCAGTTTCCCATAATTCCTTTAATTTTTCAATCAAAGGTTGGAGATAAATATCAATTGCATCTCCATGACTCTCAGGACTTTGATTGAAGATAAATATCAATAGCATCTCCAGGATTCTCAGGACTAGGGATAAGCATCCACAAAATAAAATTCTCTTTTTAAATGCATAGAAAGGTGGTAAATTATACAGAATAAGTACCACAAGCCAAATGCTATATAGAGTTTTGGAATTTTCAAATGGTTGAAAACCATCAATAGCAAGTCCAAGTCGAACATTACGAGGCTTAACAGCAAAAGATTGGTGAAGTTCATCAAACGTTTTCCATGCTATTGAATCAGCTGGGTGCCTCATTATACCATCATCAATTCTTTTGTCATGATGCCATGTCATCAAAGAAGATGTCTTTGAGGACATAATCAATCTTTGAAGGCTTAGCTTTAGAGGAAAATAACGTAAAATCTTGTATGGCATCTTTTTCTACTTCTAAATTTTATTTCTGCACTACATTTATCCTCTTTCCACCTAGATTCACCACAAACTTTGCAAAATTCAAGAAGCTCATCATCCTTCCGATATAACATACAATCTTACAGGCATCAATCTTCATGTATGAAAGCCCAAAGGTCCCGAATAATCTTCTTTGCTTCATAATATGAAGCTGGCAAGTTTGATTCATCAGGAAACTAATCTTACTTCAACATTTTTAACGACATTGTAAATGACTCATTACTCCAACGACCAATACTTTTAATGTGAAAATGTGAACCTTGGTACAATGGTTAATCAAAATCCTTTAAGAGCCTATAGAATTTTTTTTCTTCAGGATGTGGTTCCTCCTTAACAAAATCACCAGCACCAGTTTCCATATTGTCTCTATCGAAATTGGGGTATAAATCTCTTAAAATCCCATGTATTTCACTACACCATCACTATCTTCAATGTCATTATCATCTTCAAGCTCAGAATCTGAATGTGGCTGACCTAACCATCCCCATGGTGATACTACAAAGTATAATTTTGGATTATTTCATATACTATTAAATGTGACTTAACCAATGTAACGACCCAACCAGTCGTTACGTGTGGTCGAAAATGAACTTCGGGAAGTTTGGAGTTGATTTGGAAAGAAAATACCAATTTTGGAAGCCTTAAGTTGAAAGAATTGGCTAAGATTTGACTTTTGAATAAACGACCTCAGAATCGTGATTTGAAGATTCCAATAGATGCGTATGATGAATTCGAACTTGGGCGTATGTTCGGGCTGAGTATCGTATCACTCGGGAGCACCTCGGCTTATTATGGAAGGTTGGTAATTTAATAGTTTAAGAAATTCTTACGTTTGACTTAAAGTGGATTTTAATGTTATCGATGTCCGTTTGGGATTTCGAGCCTTGGAATAGGTTCGTATGTGATTTATGACGTGCGCAAAGTTTGGTGTCATTCCGGAATGTTTTAATAAGAATCGAATGCGTTCGTCGAAGTTTGAAGGTTGGAAAGTTGAAAGAAAGGTTTTGCCGTCGATTTGTGATTTCGATGTTTTTTGACGTGGTTTAAGGTTTCGACTAAATTTGTATTGTATTTTGGGATGTGTTGGTATGCTTGGACGGGGTCCCGGGGGCCTCGGATGCGAGCCGGATTGAAAATGGATCGAGTTTGGACTTGAGAGGAATGCTGAGGAAGCTGGCATCGGGTGTAACCGCTCCTATGAGGTTTTGGCTGCAAGTGCGGGAGCCGCAGAAGCGGCCTAGGAGTCATAGAAGCGGAAAAGACCGGCTAGGAGAAGGGTCGTAGGTCCGAAGCTTTGGCCACATATGCTCAAGTGCAGGAGAGGAAACGTGGGAGCAGGAGGGGGTAAAGGCACAGAAGCGGAGGAATCTCGCACCAGTGATGTTGCAGAAGCGAGGGTATGTTTCCACAGGTGCAAGGCTTCGTGTTGGGGGATTTTTCATAGAAGCGGAAGAGTGGCCACAAAAGTGAGGCCGCAGGTGGCTGGGTTTAGTGGAAACCGCACCTGTGATGGGTATTTCCGCAAGTGCGGAGCCACATAAGCGACTAAAGGACCGCAAGTATGAAAGATCACTGGGAACTGTGTTTTTTTAAAACGAGGGTTTGACTCAATTTCATTTCATTTCGCCCATGGGAGCCAATTTTGGAGCACTTTTGGAGTGCTATTTTCATCAACTATTATGGAGTAAGTGATTTCTTTACATTGTGAGTTAAATACATGGTTTATATATGGATTTAAGCATGAGAATTAGTAAAAATTGGAATTTTGGTAGAAAACCTAGAAAATTAGTATTTTTGAATTTTGACCATGGAATTGGACATGCAATTAGGGATAAATTATATATTTGAGTTTATGGTGTTATGGGCAAAGTTTATCTTCGAAAATTTTCAAAATCCGTGCACGTGGGTGCGGGGTTGTCTTCATTGACTTTTCGAGCGGAGATGGAAATGGTTTGAATTGATTAATTATGGGTATTAGAATATATTTTGACTGGTTTTCACATTGTTTGAATAATTTTGGATCGACGGACGTTGGTTTGAGGTGTTAGAGAGGCCTTGGAGCCGGTTATGGAACCTCGGAGTGAGGTAGGTCTCTTGTCTAACCTTGTGAGGGTAAACTACCCCTAGGTGATATTTATTGTTATGTGCAACTAGTTGTGGGTGCTATGTACGCACGAGGTGAGGAGAGTCCGTACGTAGCTAAAGCATGTGTATGTCCGGCTAGACTTAGGACTTTATCACGTATAATTGAATTATTTGAACTAATTCTGCTAGTTTACTTAAGTGAAGTTATAAATGAAACTGATTTAGAAATAAATATATGTATACTAGGCCAAACCTTACACTTTGAGTTGTGGGCGAGTTATCTGAGAAACGGTAAAGATTATATCCATTTTGTACTCATGTACGGTATTCTAAACACGTGTCTCGTAATTCGATAACTTTCTTCCTTTTCTTGTGGAACGGGCCGAATGCCTCGGCAATGTATAGATGCATCAATGGTTCGTGCTACTCGACCCTCGGCGGTGTACACATTATTCTGGATTGGGCCAAGCGACCTCTACAGAATCGTGCGTCATATCGCTAGTAGTCCGAATATTCACGAGCTAATCTTCACTGATGCCCGGCATTATATATGGTATTCCTTATTTATTTGATGATGACACTTGATATTTTTCTGAGTTGTTAAGGTGGAATACAAGATTTAGAAATTCATGCTTTTAAAGAAGAAATTGAAAGATTATGTAACTTACAGATTTACCTCATCATTGTCGTATGCCTCGTATCTGCTTATGTTTTATTACGTTGTTTTATTGGACCTTTAGTAAGTATCGATGTCGCCTCTCATCACTACTTCTCCGGAGTTAGACTAGATACTTACTGGGTACGCATTGATTTACGTACTCATGCTGCACTTATGCACTAAATGTGCAGGATCTGACAGGTTCCTTTGATGATCACCTTGCCGCGTAGGCGCACCTATGGAGGAGACTTTATGTGAGTAGCATTCTAGGCTACGCATCACAGTCCACTGAGTCTCCATTTTACTATTTTTGTTATTCTATCTTGTTACATTCGGGACAAGTGTTGTATTATTATTGTACTCCTTAGAAAAAAATGCTCATGCACTTGCGACACCGAGTTATGAGGTTTCCTTCAGGTTATTCATTATTGTGGATCGTGTAAATACTTTTATTTACTCTGTAAATTCTCTCTTATACTATTCAATTAAGGGAAAATGATGATTTCAAAATACTAAAACGAGTAATTAAATTGGTAAATCATCGTTGGCTTGCCTGACAGTGGTGTTAGGCACCATCATGGCCTATAGTGGATTTTTAGTCGTGACAGCTTGGTATCAGAGCATTAGGTTCACTTAGGTCTAACGAGTCATAAGCAAGTCTAGTAGAGTCTTGCAAATCTGTGCGGAGACGTCTGTACTTATCTTTCAGAGGCTACAAGGTTGTTAGGAGCATTTCCGTTCTTGATTTCCTCATCATGCGATTTGATTCCATTGAGGCTTGTGCCTTTATTTCCTTCACACTCAATTTTATGCGACATGAAATGCTTGTTATGAAATGGGCGTCGAGTAGTTGTGTTGGTACTGTAGACGTAGTGCAGGATGTTTTCCCCTGCGTGTTTGTACAGGCTATTGTTGTCGCCTTACGGAAGGATGTTCTGTTATTTCAGCTCAACACTTGTATTTCCGATGGTTTTTAGGCTATGCACAGATTGCTATGATGTTCACGCGTTGTTATCACACGATGTTGGTGTAATGGTAGGGTGCTCATTTATGCGTTGAGGTAGTGAATGACTTGAAAGGAGGATTTTTCAGTGCATGATTTAGAGGTTCAGCATTGAACAACAAAGGAAAGGCAATCGGGCTATGGATGTTCAGGTTTTGGTCGATGGAGTAACGAGACTTGGTATTCTCGGGCGTGGTGGAATTTTCGTTGTGATGCGGTGTCGTCATCCTTGTTTGAACGCATTAAGGTTCACTGGTGGTGTGGTCTTCTTGATTTTTGCCTTCGGGACAAGGTATGGTGAAATGGGGCAGGAGAAGCGGTTGTCAGAGTTAGCGGTGTAGCGGTTCCGGGATTGGATTGGTGTTTCTAATGTTGATGGATCGAGAAAGATGATCTTCCAGGAGATTTAGAGTTGATAACGATTTATCAGTTTAGGTGCTACAGGTATGGATTGATTTGAGGCAACATTTAGGCAGCGAAGTATAAGGGAAGGACATGGCCGGAGGTGTCTCACGGGGGTTGAAGTACTAGTAGGTCAAGTATGAAAAACAGAGGTCGAGAAGTTGCTTAAAGGAGATGGTTTGACTGGGGTGGGAGTGGCAGAGTATCGTATTGGTTCTGTGGTGGGATAGCCACGTGCTTTGAGAGAGTTTAGAGCCATATTTGGGAAATGTGATGGAAGGTGATGCAGCCTACGGATTTTATTTGGAATGATGGTCACTGTACAAAGAAAGATTAAATATAGCAGAAAGGAGTTTGCTTGAAATGAATAGGGGTGTGAAGATTTGATTATCATTTCAGATGCAATATGACTTGAGTTCGGAAGGTATTGTTGAACTTTCAGTTGATGTCAATAGGGAATGAGCAGACTTATACAGCTGGTGGGCGAGCATGAGCTCAGGAGGATTTACTGATTAGGTGGTAGTTGTACCCAGTGCAGCGTCATCGAAAGATGTCGGTAAGGAATTCCACATGTGGATTATCTCCTGTGAGCAGGTTAGCGCTTGCGAGATGTTGATGAAGCTTGTGCAAAGAATACTACTTGCTACCCAGTAAGAGGTCGAGTGCGTGATTGTGACTGATGATTCAGAATGTTTTTATAACAAAAGACTTCAAGAAGTTTGGCGGTTTAACGGTGCGAGATCATGGTAATTGAGAAGGAGAAATCACGGTGGGCTCTACATTATGAGGTGGTAACTTAAAGCTAAGTGGGGGAGCCCACCGTCTATGGTTGGATCGCGTGGTTATCTGCTTGTGCAGTTTCTGGGTATCGACGCATTGGTGGATTATTTATGACTAAGGAAAGGAAACATCAGGGGTAATTCAGCAAAGAACTTGATGAATTTGTGATATACTTCGCCTTATCGATTGAGGTGTAGGTTTTTGGAAAACCTAGAGTTTATGCTTCTTGTAGATGTATTTGTACGAGGAAAAGAATGCAGCCGGTTGTTTCTTTAAGAGGGTGTCTATGCACTAGCAGGGCGTTGGAGTTTGGTTATGTTCGAGATCAGGTCAGAGTGGGTGACTCTCAACAACGGTCCTAGTGGATTCAAGAATTAAAGTGTAGTGCCTAAGGATTTCGGGTCCGTTGTGTGATTAAGGACTGAGTTTTTGCAGTGGTTTGCGAACGGAACTTGGAATATTTGAGGTCATCATCGGGTATGCAGTGCAGTATTGGAGTAAAAGAAGAAACAGTTTTGGATTCGCGGAAGGTCTTGCAAAATGGGTATACCAGTTGGAAGTGCTATGATGCGCTTGAAAAGGGTATAAAATGGTTCATGGGTATTCTAACGATGTGGTCTCGCGATTCGGGTCACTCGTGATGAGTGCGGATTGAGTTCGTTATGACGTGAATGGAGCTATTATTATTTCTAGGTCAGGTCAAGAGTAAATTGAAATAAGTTGGGTCGGTTAGTAATGGTTGAATCGGTATGATTGTGGCAATGATCAGTTCCTTCGGTGTGTGAAGTTACACATGTGGTTTGTGGTTGTGCGTGCGGGCTCGACAACCACCATAACTTGATTAATTTGGGGGGTATTTGATTCAAATTTCCTTGTGGTGTAAATGGATTCCGGGGGAGTCATGGCGGTTTAGATCATGACATGAGGTTTGTATTCTCTGCGGGTTTGGGAACTCTGTTGCGTGCTGCATTGGCTCTTATGAAATGAGCTAAGTGAAAGGTTTCTAACCAATGAAGTGTTTATTCTACTGGTAGTTCAGGGGTTATGATGAATTCGTGTATTCTCGCATAGCGGCATGATAGGTGCAGTGAATGGCATGGGATTTGGAAGTTGAGGATCAAAGTTGTGGTTCGGTGTTGATAAGAATGTCACGAGCTTGGATGAGTAGGGAAGAATGAAGATGTTTAGAGTGAGCTGGCGTTATCTTAGTGTCGCCCGAGAATGGTGTTCTATGGAAGAGGCATTGTATATTGATTTGCGGATTTTGATTTGCCTTACAGAATTAGTACGATTGGTGGTATGGAGGTGCGGACTTTGCTACCTAAGTGGAAGGTCGTGGGAGCATACCCCAGGGGGAGATTTGTATAAGTGTGTCATGTTAGTCACTTTATTGTTAAATATTAAACCAAGTACGAAGGTTATGGTAATATCGCAAATGCGAGAGTTTATGCGTGAGAGGCATCTTATTCCTTTGGTTGTGGCCTGTGTGAGTTTGTTTCGGATTTGACGTTTGTTCTTATGTGTCATGAATAGGGCCATTATGGATCTATGGAAGGTTATTGGCTCAGTATAGTATGATCATAATCGGTGTGAGGTCCATTGGTGGGACTAATGGAGCGTGTGCTCTACGTCAAGTCAGATGTGCTCGTTCTTCATAGCATTACTTATGGAGGAGTCGTCGGGCATGGGATTCTATTCCCGTTGTCTGCTATTCTATGTAAATCTCCATTGCCCCATGTGGGTTGTGAAACGAATTGATTATTCGCACGCGCGTTGAGGTCCCATGTAACTTGTGGTGTTATGTGAGCGAGATGATTCTCGAGATACAGGTCATTTATTGCACCTTAGTTGTGCTTGGGCCTTAGTTGTGCTTGGGTTTCATAGCGTATGGCGCTATCTGTCTCCCCAGGATTGGTATTGTGCACTTGGCGTGCTTGTGGTCGATATTCGGGCATTTCGTAAGTATGAGCATTACGGTTTGATGTGTGTTTTCTTCTTGATTGTTATGTGCCGATCGGGTGGCACAACGCCACGGGTATATTGTTTTGATCGGGTTGCACGCCGCAAAATTGTCATGTTTGGATCAGGTTGCATGCCGCAACAATGAGATATTGAGCATAGCTCCTTACACTTATTTTGTGTGTCTTGTTTTTTTTCATCCCTGAGGTGGGTTCACAACATCTATTTGGCCGTTTTATTTGTTACGCGGGTTGGGTAGTCCTTTTCAGAGTTCATTTTTCCTTATGTATCACATTCGAGTTTGTAGCTTGTTAGCGCATTGTACACGTTATATAGATTTTTGGCAGTGTCTGAGATGGCGTATTGACCAAGTAGGTGTACTGGGTGAGACGAGATTATTGGACCTGAAAGAAAGTTGGAACTTGGTTCTAAAGCTTGTTAGCGAAGGCTATATGGAGGATTTTCAGTCTAGCTCGAGCTAATGTGTTCAACTGGAACGTGTTGGCACGGGTAGGTGCAAAAGGTGTTAAATAGTGATTTTGGACAACTACGGAGCAGTCCCTAGCACGTTCGAGGACGAACGTATGTTTAAGTGGGGGAGAATGTAACGACTCGACCAGTCATTTTGAGCTCTAGTGAGTCATTCAGCGTTTGAGGCCTTGAGTAGCTTCACTTTGGGTATTATGACTTGTACATGTGGACGAAATTGAACTTTGGGAAGTTCGGAGTTGATTTGGAAAGAAAATTCCAGTTTAGGAAGCCTTAAGTTGAAAGAATTGGCTAAGATTTAACTTTTGAGTAAACAACCTCAGAATCGAGATTTGAAGGTTCCAATAAGTGCTATGATGAATTCAGACTTGGGCGTATGTTCGGGTTGAGTATCGGATTTTCTGGGAGCACTTCGCGGCTTATTATGGAAGGTTGGTATTTTAAAAGTTTAAGAAATTCTTACGTTTGACTTGAAGTGGATTTTAATGTTATCGATGTCTGTTTGGGATTTCGAACCTTGGAATAGGTTCGTATTGTGATTTATGACTTGTGCGCAAAGTTTGGTGTCATTCCAGAATGTTTTGATAAGAATCGGATACGTTCGTCGAAGTTTGAAGGTTAGAAAATTGAAAGAAAGGTTAGTGATTTTGATGTTGTTTTACGTGGTTTAAGGTTTTGACTAAGCTCGTATTGTATTTTGGGACGTGTTGGTATGTTTGGACGGGGTCCTGGGGGTCTCGGGTGCGAGTCGGGTTGAAAAAGGATCGAGTCTGGACTTGGGAGGAATGCTGAAGCAGCTGGCATCTGGTGTAACTGCACCTGCGAAGTTTTGGCCGTAGTGCGGAGCCTCAGAAGTGGCATAGGAGTCGCAGAAGCGGAGAAGACCGGCCAGGAGGATGGCTGCAGGTACGGAGCTTTGGCCGCATTTGTGCAAGCGCAGGAGCAGAAACGTGGGCGCAGGAGAGGGTAAAGGCGCAGAAGCGGAAGAATCTCGCACCAGCAATGTCACAGAAGCGGGGTATGTCTTCACAGGTGCGAGGCTTCGTGTTGGGGGATTTTCCGCAGAAGCGGAAGAGTGACCACAAAAGTGAGGCGATAGGTGTGACATTTTGTCGGCAGAATCAGACTTGGCTGGGTCTAGTGGAAAACTGCGATGGGTATTTCCGCAGGTGCGGAGCCGCAGAAGCGGCTAAGGGACCGCAGGTGCGAAAGGTCGCTAGGCAGTGTGTTCTTTAAAACGAGGGTTTGGCTCAATTTCATTTCATTTCGTCCATGGGAGTCGATTTTGGAGCACTTTTAGAGTGCCATCTTCATCAACTATTATGGGATAAGTGATTTCTTCACATTGTGAGTTAAATACATAGTTTACAAATGGATTTAAGCATGAGATTTTTTTTAGAAATTAGAATTTTGGTAGAAAACCTAGAAAATTGGTATTTTTGGATTTTGACCACAGCATATATTTGAGTTCGTGGTATTATGGGTAAAGTTTATTTTCGAAAATTTTCAAAATCCGGGCACGTGGGCCTGGGGTTGTCTTCATCGACTTTTCTGCCGGAGCTGGGAATGGTTTGAATTGATTAATTATGGGTATTAGAATATATTTTGATTGGTTTGCACGTTGTTTGAATAGTTTTGGATCGACGGGCATTGGTTAGAGGTGTTAGAGAGGCCTTGGAGCCGGTTATGGAACCTCGAAGCGAGCTAGTCTCCTGTCAAACCCTGTGAGGGGAAAACTACCCCTAGGTGATATTTATTGTTATGTGCAATTAGTTGCGGGTGCTACATATGCACGAGGTGACGAGAGTCCGTACGTAGCTAAAGCATGTTTATGTCCGGGTAGACATAGGACTTTATCATATATAATTGAATTATTTGAACTCGTTCTGCTAGCTTACTTAATTAAAGTTATGAATGAAATTGATTTAGAAATAAATATACGTATACTAGGCCAAGCCTTAACACATTGAGTTGTGGGCGAGTTATTTGAGAAACGGTTAAAATTATATCCATTTTGTTCTCATATATGGTATTGTAAACACGTGTCTTGTAATTCGGTAACTTCCTTCCTTTTCTTGTGGAACGGGCCGAATGCCTCTGCAATATATAGATGCATCTATGGTTCGTGCTGCTCGACCCTCGGCAGTGTACACATTATTCTGGATCGAGCAGAACAACTTCGGCAGAATCGTGCGTTATATCGCTAGTAATCTGAATATTCACGAGCTAATCTCTCCACTTATGCCCGGCATTATATATGGCATTCCTTATTTATTTGATGATGACATTTGACATTTTTCTGAGTTGTTAAGGTAGAATACAAGATTTAGAAATTCATTCTTTGAAAGAAGAAATTGGAGATTATGAAACTTATAGATGTACTCTATCATTGTCATATGCCTCGTATCTGCTTATGTTTTATTATATTATTTTATTGGACCTTTAATAAGTGTCGATGTCGACCCCTCGTTACTACTTCTCCGGGATTAGGCTAGATACTTACTAGGTACGCGTTGATTTACGTACTCATGATGTACTTTCACACTAAATGTCCAGGATCTGACAGGTTCCTTTGATGATCACCATGGGTTTTGGGTGTTCCTTCAGGTTATTCATTATTATGGATCATATAAATAGTTTTATTTACTCTGTAAATTCTCTCTTATAATGTTCAATTAAGGGAAAATGATGATTTCAAAATACTAAAATGAGTAATTAAATTGGTAAATCATCGTTGGCTTGCCTGACGGCAGCGTTAGGCGCCATCACGACCTATAGTGGATTTTGGGTCGTGTCAACCAGGTCACATGTTCCTGAATATGCATTGCTACATTTGACGCATGGACAATGTATTGTGTGTGTTTCTCCTAGTCTTGTAAAAAGCATAATCCAAGAATTTCTCCACCTCGAGTTTGTAAGCATCATCAAGTCGATCATCAATAAGTTGCATCCATTGTTTGTCAGGTTCCATAATCTAGTACATGCATATTATGTATACAAAAAATATGTATTGACAAAATAATGCAAAAGGAACAAGTAGTAAATGGAATGAAATTCATTTACTAGAAGATTAATTAAGAATCTATGAATATTCATATAGTTGCATTAATTAATTTAATAGATCAGTTAAGAATTTATGGATACATAAGATTGTCGATTAACTTATGTCAATGTAATCTAACACGACTTGCACTCTTTTTGGTGTTTATGCAAATATTGGCTTTGATTAACCATATTTCTAGTTTTTCTTGCACCAGTTCCGGCAAAACCAATCGGGTTCTTGCCATGATGAGATACTATAGTAACAGAGTTAACTTTTCTTTTTCCCTAGTTATAAAGTCTTAGCTTTTTGTCATCAAGAGCTTAAACTAAGTACTTTCACAAGTTTCATTTTCAAAATAAAGATGGTAACTTGTTGGTTTATCATAATAGAGATTTGACTCCTATTATGTAATACTTTATTTTTTTTAAAGATCTATATTGTCCATCAATTAGTAACCTTTAATAGTAAAGACATATTTTACTTCCATAAAGCTTCATGATACTTTAGTATTCTGCTTGTTTATTTGGGTTATCCAGGAAGCTAGTCGATAAAGTTGCAGCTATGTACAGTGTGTTATTCCTGATTTTTGTCTCTCCCAGGTAGAGAACTTCTGCACCCTGAAATATTCATTTCCAATCCTCAAAGAATTTGTCCTGAATCAACAATATATAATAGTCAACTCTAATGCTCACTGTTTATTTCATTTTTAGTTCTTACAATTTTTATTGCAATTATGTGACAACCCGGCCTGTCGTATCACGAGTTACCGCTCTGTTTCCCCTATTTCCACCTCATTATGCTTCGTTATCCGTGTTTCATGTGATCGAGTTGAATAGTTTGAGTTCAAAGTGGATTTGGTAAGAAATGAAACACTTAGTCTCTTTTAAGAAGGTTTAAGTTGGAAAAGTCAACCGAAAATTGACTTATGGGTTAGAAGATTCGGATGTGAGTTCCGATGGTTCGGTTAGCTTCGGGAGGTGATTTATGACTTAGGAGTGTGACCGGAATTAGTTTTGGAGGTCCGGTGTAGAATTAAGCTTGAATTGGTGGAGTAGTATTTTGGCAATTTCCGGTTGTTAAGCGAGATTTTGATCCGAGGGTCGGAATGGAATTCCGAGAGTTTCTATAGCTTCGTATGGTGATTTAGGAATCAGGCGTATGTTCGCATTTGAAATTGGAAGTCCGTAGGAAAATCCAACGTATTTTGGCGAATGCTGGAAAATAGAAGATTTTTGGAAAGTTTGACCGAGGAGTTGACTTTTTGATATCGGGGTCGGAATCCAGTTCTGAAAATCTTCATAGGTCCGTTATGTTATTTATGACTTGTGTGCAAAATTTGAGGTCAATCGGACTCGATTTGATAGGTTTCGGCGTCGAATGTAGAAGTTGGAATTGTTAAGTTGAATTGGGGTATGATTCATGTATTTAGCATTGTTTGATGTGATTTGAGGCCTCGACTAAGTCCATATGATGTTTTAAGATTTGTTGATATACTTGGTTGAAGTCCCGAGGGCCTCGAATGGATTTTGGATGGTTGATGGAGTTTAACTTTGGCGTTTTAAGAAGGTGTCGATGTCATACCTTCAAGAAAAAGTAGTATCATATTATGAAAATGAACTCCAAATTCAATTTTGATTGAAGCATTAGATCCGTATCGAAATTTCGGAGCCATAGCAAAAAGAATCGTCCAATTCGGACATCGTATGAAGAAGTTATGCCTATTTTTGTGTCAGGGAAAAATGCAGCGCCCAGGACGGCGCCCAGCGCCCCCCAGGGCGCCCGAGGCAGCAGAGGCCACTGGAATCAGCGCCACAGGCAGCGCCTGGCGCCACCTGTGGCGCCCGAGGCAGAAAGACGTTATAAAATGAGGGTTTTGGCCATTTTAACATATTTGGGGCTAGGGAGCTCGGATTGAAGCGATTTTTGAGGCGATTTTCAAGGAAAACATTGAGGTAAGTGTTCTTTATCATAAATCCTTCATAGATCATGATTCCATGCTCATTTATATCATGAATCCATGAATTTATGGAAGAAAAATCAGATTTTTACCAAATCTTCCAAGAACGAAAATTTAAGATTTGAAAGCCAATCCGATGTCGGAATTTGATAATTTTTGTATGGGTGAACTCGTGGGGAGACAAGGAACCCGTTGATGTGAAAATTTTTGAACTTCGAGAAGTGGGACCGGGGCTCGGGTTTTGCTAATTTCGGGATTTCTTAGTAGTTTCGATTGTTTTCGCTTGGGCTTTGTTCCCTCAACATATTGTGACGTATTTGTTCTAAATTTGGATAGATTCGACGCACGTGAAGGCCAATTCAAAGGGCAAAGGCATCGCGGGCTAAGGATTTAGCCGGTTTGAGGTGAGTAATGATTGTAAATGATGCTCTGAGGGTTTGAAACCCCGGATTGCACATCGTAGTGCTATATTGAAGTAAGGCACGCGCTCGATGATGAGCGTGGGGTTGTTTACTACTGGGGATTGTGACTTTGTCCGTCCCGATTGATGATTTTTACTATCTATTTGATTGGAACTGATTTGATAATATAATGATTTGGGCTTCTAGCCATATTTGGGCTTTGTGCCAGTTATGTGAACCCTTTAGGGGTAATTTATCATTGTTTACTAAAATCATATTTGGGCTTCACGCCGGTTATGTAAACCCTTCGGGGGTATTTGTCAATGATTTGAATCATTATTTGAACTCAGTTTTGATAATTAAATGATGTTTTCAAATGATTTTGAAATGGATCGGGTGGCACGCCGCCACGGATATGATGTAAATGGGATCGGGTGGCACGCCGCCACGGATATAATGTAAATGGGATCGGGTGGCACGCCGCCACGAGATATGATATAGCGCTTGGGCCGTAAGAAGCCCCTCCCGGAGTCTGAACCACCCACAGTGAGCGCAGGGTACCCATTATGATAATTACAGTTGGTAACAATGACAACTGTAGGTTACAGTTGGTAACAATGACAACTGATAACCGGAGATGGGTAGATAATACAGTTGGTAACAATGACAACTGTAGGTTACGGTTGGTAACAATGACAACCGGTAACCAGAGATAATACAGTTGGTAACAATGACAACTGTAGGTTACAGTTGGTAACAATGACAATTGTAGGTTACAGTTGGTAACAATGATAACTGGTAACCGGAGTTTGAAAGATTTTACTGTTTTAAATGATACTGAACCCAGTGATGTTACAGTTGGTAACAATGACAACTGGTAACCAGAGCTGGGGAGATTTTACTGTTTTTAAATAATATTGATCGCGAGAGGCGTGTTTTTAAATGATATTGAGCCCGAGGGGCGTGTTTTTAAATGATATTGAGCCCGAAGGGCGTGTTTTTAAATGATATTGAGCCTGAGGGGCATGTATTCAAATGATATTGAGCCCGAGGGGCGGTTGTAAAGTGCTTTCTTTTACTTCACGTTATTTACTTGAAATATGTACATGTTTTACCCGTTGAAAGGAGTTTCTACTTGATTTTACACTGGTTTACTATTTCAATGATGTTTCATTGCTTCATTATGGATTGCCTTGTGCTTTATGTGTTTTTCTACTTTCAGTCATTATTTATGTGTATTACTCACTGAGTTAGAAGTACTCACATTACTCCCTGCACCATGTGTGCAGATTCAGGCGTTATTGGTTCCGCTCCGAGGCATTGACTACTATTATCAGGGCGGTGATCCAGAGAATACGAGGTAGCTGTCGACGTTCGCAGCCCCGTATTTCTTTATCTTGTTGTTTTCACTTTCTTCAAACAATTGTGCCAAAGATATTGTAATAGTTAACTTATTATTAGGATTCCATTAGTGGCTCATGACTTTGTGACACCCCGATCTGAGGGCTGTAGTCGGAATGGTTTACTATACTTTTTGCAAATTACTGTTATTAAACCGTACTTATATTATTTTTGTATTGTTTGACTGTTTAAATGAAGTTTAGTTTGGATTGGCTGGCCTTGGCTTCATGAGAGGCGCCATCACGACCGGGTTGGGATTTTGGGTCGTGACAAGTTGGTATCAGAGCATAGGTTACATAGGTCTCACGAGTCATGAGCAGGTTTAGTAGAGTCTTGCGGATCGGTACGGAGACGTCTGTACTTATCTTCGAGAGGCTGCAGAACCTTTCTAGGACAAACTTCATATTCTTGATATCCTTATCGTGCGGTTTGATTCTATTGAGGCTTATGCCTTTATTTCCTTCCTATTCAATCTTAAGCGGGCCGAAGCGCTTGTTATCAATTGGGCGTCGAAGAGTTGAACTGGTACTACAGACGTGGTGCCAGATGCGTGTTTGGGCAGGCTATTATCGTTGTCTTGTGGAAGGGTGTTCTTATGTTCCAGCGAAGGAAAGGCAGTCGGACTATAGATGTCCATGTTTGGTTGATGAAGTAACAAGACTTGATATTTTCAAGCATGATGGGATTTTCAATGTGATGCAGTGTCGTCGTTCTTGTTTGAACGTATTATGGTCCGTCGGTGATACAGTCTTCTTGGAATTTGCCGTCGGGGCATGGTGCTGTGAAATGGTGCCTAAGAGGTGGTTGCCAGGGATAACTGTGTGCAGCGGTTCAAAAAAAAAATCGATTTAGTATTTCTAAGTTGGATGGATCGAGAAAGATGATCTTCAAAGAGGCTTAGAGTCGGTAGCATTTTATTGGTTCGGGTGCTACAGAGATGGATTTCGATTTGATGCAAGAAGTGTTTCGCGGTGGTTGAAGTACTAGCAGGACAAGTATGATAAACAGAGGTTGAAAAGTTGCTTAAAGGAGATGGTTTAACCGAAATAAGAGTGACAGATTAGCATATGGATTCTGTGGTAGGATAGTCGCGTGCCTTGAGAAAGTGTAGAACGGTTTGGGAATCATGATAGAAGGTGATTTGGACTATGTATTCTATTTGGAGTGATGGTTGTTGTACGAAGAAAGATCGAATATGGAGGAAAGGAGTTATTTGAAATGAATAGGGGTGAGAAAATCTGATTATCATTTCAGGTGCAATATGACTTGAGTTCGTAAAGTATTGTTGAACTTTCAGTTGATGTCAATAGGGAAGGAGCAAACTTATACAGCTGGAAGGGCGAGCATGAGCTCAGGAGAATTTGCTGATTACTGGGTGGTTGTACCTAGTGCAATATCGTTAAAGGATGTCGGAAAGGAATTCCATAGGTGGGTTATCTCCTGTGAGCAGGTTAGTGGTGGCGTGATGTCGATGAAGCTTCCGCGAGGTATACTACTTGCTACCCAGCAAGAGGTCGAATGTGTGACCATGACTTGTGATCCAGGATGTTCATGAAAAGCTTAATAAAGGACTTAGAGAAGTCTGTCTGGTTAATGGTGCGAGATAATATTGAGCGCATAAGAAGGGTATGAGATGGTTCATGAGTATTGAGACGATGTGGTCACGCGATTCGGGCCACTCGAGGTGAATGAGAATTGAGTTCACTATGTTATGAATGGAGCTATTATATTTCTAAGTCAGGTCAAGAGTAAATCGAAAGAAGTTGGGTTGGTTAGTAATGGTCGAATCGGTGTGATGGTGGCAATGATTAGTTCCTTCGGCGTGTGAAGTTTTACATGTGGTATGTGGTTGTACGTGCAGGCCCGATAGCCACCATGACTGGATTGATTTGGGAGATATTGCTTCGAATGGCCTTTTTGTGTGAATGAACTCCAAAAGAGTCATGATGGTTTACACCACAACTTTAGGTTTGTATTCTCTGTGGTTATGGGAATTCAGTTGCATGTTGCCATGGTTATTCTTAAATGTGTTGAGTGAAAAGGGTTCTAGCCAATGAAGTATTCATTCTACTAATGGTTCAGGGGTTATGAGAAATTCTTTTAATCTCGCGTAACGGTATCATGTGTGGATCGGGTTGCGTGCCGCAACAGTGTTATGTTGAGTAGGGTCCCCTATACCTCTTCCTGCGTATTTTGTTTCTCATCCTTTGAGAAGGGTTCGTAACATCTGTTTGACCGTTTATTCGTTACGCGGGCTGGATAACTCTTTTCCAGAGTTTGTTCCTCTTTATGTGTCATGTTCAAACTGTAGCTTGTCGGCGCATTGATGGCGCCATATGAGAGCTGAGTCGGTGTTTGAGGCGGCTTATTGCGTGAGCAGCTTGCACCTAGTGAGACGAGATTATTGGAGCTGAAATCTATGCAATCAGATTTATATAAGGCACATTAAAAGGAAATAATGTTATTCAATTCAGAATGAGGTAATGGTTCTTGACAGGATGAGAGACTCCATGAATTATTGATTCGGTAGGTGGCTACGAGCTCCTACACGTCTCCTTCGTCATGGCAGTATTGCGAGATTTGGAAGAGGATTTATATGCGTCATGAGATGTGTTGCGGGCGCCAGATTACTGAAATTTCAGCTATTGTGGTCGGAGGATGTTATTATGGGAAATCGACTTATATGGTGAGTTTGTGAATTTGTACTCTACTACTGTGTTTATCCCTGTTGGGAGATTTTGATGGCCTTAGTCGAGTCTATCATTTTTTTGTTTTGTACACTATTGAGGGCTATGAGTCCAAAAGTGACTTTCTGTTACTCACTACAGTGGGTTTTGAAGTATTTTCGTGATAATTGATTAAAGATTTATGAATTATATGCCCCGCCGGTATGGGAGTTCATTATGTGCCGTGATTTCGATTAAAGAAAATTATTTTTTAAAGGGGAAATGTATAGATTTCGGTTGGCACGATGTGCATATTACTTGTGATTCAGAGTTGAGGACGAGATCCTCGCATTCTAATATGTTATGAAAAGTTTAAACTGGGCTATAAGCCGCGGTGGAAGTTATATAAGGACGAGATCCTTGTGATGAAATATTATGTGTTTTAAATTCTCCCTGTGTGGAATTAAATTTGTACTATAGTACTTATGGGGAGCCATGCCTGTTAGGCTTATTTGATAATTCTTCTATGTATTTATGTGCACGTTTAGCTATATTCGTGCTGTAATTATTGAGTTTTAACCTACAAGGTGAGTGCGCAGGTGGCGTTGAATGTGACTCGTAGATTCGAGTAAATGATTATGAGGTCTTCATGCCTCGCGAATTGCTGGCAGTGTTGTGAAAATTTGAAACGAGGTTTTGATTAATATGAGGTTAATTGACGATGCTGGAATTATTTATGAACAGCTATTATGAACAGAGAAGGGGTTATGGGCATACATATGATGGGCGCGTAAGCATGAGTTGCTACAGCCGGTTGAGACTAACACGCTGTGTTGAAATAACTGGGCTGTGAGAAATTTAGCTTTGAAGTTTATAAATGTGGATAAAAGAAATAATCTTCAATTGAGATGGCGTTGTCGGATCCATATTAAATTTAAGATGACGTGGAATCACCCGCGAATGTGTGTAATGATACACATAGAAATTTAATTTCCTCGGAATAGTCCTTAGCACGTTCGAGGACGAACGTTTGTTTAAGTGGGGGAGAATGTAACGACCCGGCCTGTCGTATCACGAGTTACCGCTCTGTTTCCCCTATTTCCACCTCATTATGCTTCGTTATCCGTGTTTCATGTGATCGAGTTGAATAGTTTGAGTTCGAAGTGGATTTGGTAAGAAATGAAACACTTAGTCTCTTTTAAGAAGGTTTAAGTTGGAAAAGTCAACCGAAAATTAACTTATGGGTTAGAGGATTCGGATGTGAGTTCCGATGGTTCGGTTAGCTTCGGGAGGTGATTTATGACTTAGGAGTGTGACCGGAATTAGTTTTGGAGGTCCGGTGTAGAATTAAGCTTGAATTGGTGGAGTAGTATTTTGGCAATTTTCGGTTATTAAGCGAGATTTTGATCCGAGGGTCGGAATGGAATTCCGAGAGTTTCTATAGCTTCGTATGGTGATTTAGGAATCAGGCGTATGTTCGCATTTGAAATTGGAAGTCCGTAGGACAATCCAACGTATTTTGGCGAATGCTGGAAAATAGAAGATTTTTGGAAAGTTTGACCGAGGAGTTGACTTTTTGATATCGGGGTCGGAATCCAGTTCTGAAAATCTTCATAGGTCCGTTATGTTATTTATGACTTGTGTGCAAAATTTGAGGTCAATCGGACTCGATTTGATAGGTTTCGGCGTCGAATGTAGAAGTTAGAATTGTTAAGTTGAATTGGGGTATGATTCATGTATTTAGCATTGTTTGATGTGATTTGAGGCCTCGACTAAGTCCATATGATGTTTTAAGATTTGTTGATATACTTGGTTGAAGTCCCGAGGGCCTCGAATGGATTTTGGATGGTTGATGGAGTTTAACTTTGGCGTTTTAAGAAGGTGTCGATGTCATACCTTCAAGAAAAAGTGGTATCATATTATGCAAATGAACTCCAAATTCAATTTTGATTGAAGCATTAGATCCGTATCGAAATTTCGGAGCCATAGCAAAAAGAATCGTCCAATTCGGACATCGTATGAAGAAGTTATGCCTATTTTTGTGTCAGGGAAAAATACAGCGCCCAGGACGGCGCCCAGCGCCCCCCAGGGCGCCCGAGGCAGCAGAGGCCACTGGAATCAGCGCCACAGGCAGCGCCTGGCGTCACCTGTGGCGCCCGAGGCAGAAAGACGTTATAAAACGGGGGTTTTGGCTATTTTAACATATTTGGGGCTAGGGAGGTCGGATTGAAGCGATTTTTGAGGCGATTTTCAAGAAAAACATTGAGGTAAGTGTTCTTTATCATAAATCCTTCATAGATCATGATTCCATACTCATTTACATCATGAATCCATGAATTTATGGAAGAAAAATCAGATTTTTACCAAATCTTCCAAGAACGAAAATTTAAGATTTGAAAGCCAATCCGATGTCGGAATTTGATAATTTTTGTATGGGTGAACTCGTGGGGAGATAAGGAACCCGTTGATGTGAAAATTTTTGAACTTCGAGAAGTGGGACCGGGGCTCGGGTTTTGCTAATTTCGGGATTTCTTAGTATTTTTGATAGTTTTCGCGTGGGCTTTATTCCCTCAACATATTGTGAAGTATTTGTTCTGAATTTGGATAGATTCGACGCACGTGAAGGCCAATTCAAAGGGCAAAGGCATCGCGGGCTAAGGATTTAGCCGGTTTGAGGTGAGTAATGATTGTAAATAATGCTCTGAGGGTTTGGAACCCCGGATTGCACATCGTAGTGCTATATTGAAGTAAGGCACACGCTCGATGATGAGCGTGGGGTTGTTTACAACTGGGGATTGTGACTTTGTCCGTCCCGATTGATGATTTTTACTACCTATTTGATTGGAACTGATTTGATAATGTAATGATTTGGGCTTCTAGCCATATTTGGGCTTTGTGCCAGTTATGTGAACCCTTTAGGGGTAATTTATCATTGTTTACTAAAATCATATTTGGGCTTCACGCCGGTTATGTAAACCCTTCGGGGGTATTAGTCAATGATTTGAATCATTATTTGAACTCAGTTTGAAAATTAAATGATGTTTTCAAATGATTTTGAAATGGATCGGGTGGCACGTCGCCACGGATATGATGTAAATGGGATCGGGTGGCACGCCGCCACGGATATGATGTAAATGGGATCGGGTGGCACGCCGCCACGAGATATGATATAGCGCTTGGGCCGTAAGAAGCCCCTCCCGGAGTCTGAACAACCCACAGTGAGCGAAGGGTACCCATTATGATAATTACAGTTGGTAACAATGACAACTGTAGGTTACGGTTAGTAACAATGACAACTGATAACCGGAGATGGGTAGATAATACAGTTGGTAACAATGACAACTGTAGGTTACGGTTGGTAACAATGACAACCGGTAACCAGAGATAATTACAGTTGGTAACAATGACAACTGTAGGTTACAGTTGGTAACAATGACAACTGGTAACCGGAGTTTGATAGATTTACAGTTGGTAACAATGACAACTGTAGGTTACAGTTGGTAACAATGACAACTGGTAACCGGAGTTTGAAAGATTTTACTGTTTTAAATGATACTGAACCCAGGGATGTTACAGTTGGTAACAATGACAACTGGTAACCAGAGCTGGGGAGATTTTACTGTTTTTAAATGATATTGATCCCGAGAGGCGTGTTTTTAAATGATATTGAGCCCGAGGGGCGTGTTTTTAAATGATATTGAGCCCAAAGGGCGTGTTTTTAAATGATATTGAGCCCGAGGGGCATGTATTCAAATGATATTGAGCCCGAGGGGCAGTTGTAAATTGCTTTCTTTTACTTCACGTTATTTACTTGAAATATGTACATGTTTTACCCGTTAAAAGGAGTTTCTACTTGATTTTACACTGGTTTACTATTTCAATGATGTTTCATTGCTTCATTATGGATTGCCTTGTGCTTTATGTGTTTTTCTACTTTCAGTCATTATTTATGTGTATTACTCACTGAGTTGGAAGTACTCACATTACTCCCTGCACCATGTGTGCGGATTCAGGCGTTATTGGTTCCGCTCCGAGGCATCGACTACTATTGTCAGGGCGGTGATCCAGAGAATACGAGGTAGCTGTCGGCGTTCGCAGCCCCGTATTTCTTTATCTTGTTGTTTTCACTTTCTTCAAACAATTGTGCCAAAGATATTGTAATAGTTAACTTATTATTAGGATTCCATTAGTGGCTCATGACTTTGTGACACCTCGATCTGAGGGCTGTAGTCGGAATGGTTTACTATATTTTTCGCAAATTACTGTTATTAAATCGTACTTATATTATTTTTGTATTGTTTAACTGTTTAAATGAAGTTTAGTTTGGATTGGCTGGCCTTGTCTTCATGAGAGGCACCATCACGACCGGGTTGGGATTTTGGGTCGTGACAAATTAAAACCAATTCCCATTAACTCGGGACAAGATCGTTATTTCAACAATCAGCTCCATGACATTACATTTAGCCATGTTGTCACGATCCAATTCTCCAATAGACCGTGATGGCGCCCAATATTACTGTTAGGTAAATCAACAGTAAATTAAACCATGTTATTTCCCTTTTAATAAGCTTTCAAGTTATCAAATTTCATTAATTAAAAGGTTAACAAACCACAAATTTGCAAATAAATAGACGAAAGCAGCTGAATGAAATCATAACAATAGAATAACTCAAACTCATATGTCTGCTAATGTGTGTCCCAAGACCTGGTGTCACAAGTGTATGAGCACTAATAGATTATACAAAACTCTAGCTACTGTCTGAAATGTAAATAGACAGAAATAAATACAAAACAGAGACTCTAGGGATTGCAGAACGGCTAAGAAGCAGCTCACCACTAGGCCTCAGGATATCTGGGATACACGCCGGTAGGACAGCCAGATGCGCTTGCCTCAGATCCTGCACGGTTAGTGCAGAAGTGTAGCGTGAGTACATAAACAACATGTACCTAGTAAGTATCGAGTCTAACCTCGAAGAAGTAGTGACAAGGGGTCGACATCGACACATACTGTGGGCTAATAGCAAAGAAATACAGGATTATAAATGAGCAAGGGTTATGTATATAATAACAATAACTCAATAATAAGCAGAAAGTAAATAACCCTTTCGCACATGGTAAGTTCCAAATAAACTTCCATCTTATATATTTTTTCCTCTCAAGCCATGGAAGGATATCAAATATGTGATTACACATTGAGTGTTAGCACGCATGATTATGCCAAGGTCGTACGGCCTGATCGGAATAATGTGTACACTGCCGAGAGTCGAGCGGCACGAACCATAGATGCATCTATCTACTGCTGAGGCATTCGGCCCGCTCCACAAGACGAGAGGATACATTAGAAGTATTTAACTTAAATTTTATTAAAGGCTAATACACAATGTAATACAAATTCCATTAATGGCCTTTTTCATAATTCCTCTAACAAGTTCTAATATAATTTAAGAACTTTAATTAACAAGTAGGGTGCAACATTTTAATTAATTCATGATTTGAGTTCTAAACTACACGAATTTAAGCATAATTAGTTGCTACGCACGGACTCTCGTCACCTCGTACGTACGTAGCCCCCTAATATAATAAGCAAACATTAATTTAAATTGCCTATGGGGTAAATTCCCTCATAGAAGGTTAGACAAGAGACTTACCTCGTCTCAAAAGCTCACTTTCTTGCCTCAAATTCGCTCTAAAGTCTCAACTCGGTGCCGAACAATACGAAACTAGTCAAAGGTTGTATAAATTAATCAATATATGTTCAACAGTTCATATTCTAACTATTAGAGTGATTACCCAACCCCAATTAAAGGATTCCTAAAATTCATCCCCGGGCCCACTTGCCCGGATTCCTGAAATTTTTGAAGAAAATTGTTATCCATAACCTCACGAACTCAAATATATAATTTTCACTCAATTTCATAATCATTTTTTGGGGGTAAATTCCATTTTTATCGAAACCTAGGGTTATTCATCTAAACCCCTAATTTTCACAATTTTACATGTTAAAAATCTACCCATAATCTATGTATTTAACTAACATTGTATAGGGATTACTTACCTCAAAGTGCTAGGAGAAAACCCCCTTCCAAGAGCTCTAAAATCGCCCAAGAGATGAAGGAAAATGAGCCAAAATAGTCTAAGTCCCGCATTAAATGAACCATTGTGCCTCCAACGATTTTCGCACCTCGGAGGGTTGGCAGCTTCTGCGGCTCCGCATATGTAGAAAAATCATCGCAGATGCAGCCCTTGTGCAATTGGCCTGCTTCTGCATCTGTGGACCATTGGCTCACTTCTGTGGGTCCGCGACGCGCGTGCCGCTCCTGCGACTTTGGCCGCTTCTGTGGATTCCTCCATCACACCTGCGCGTTTCCATATGCGCACACTCACTTGCATCTACAGTTATTGGCCTGCTCTTGCTGGGCCGCTTCTGCGGCTGCTGGCTCACTTCTGCGAGCTCGCACCTATGGCTGGCCCTCCGCAGGTGCGATTGCACCACAAGTTGGATGGTTCAGCTGCTCACCCAAGGCCAAACGACCTCCGTGCATCGTCCGAATGGCATCCGGCGCCCCCAAGGCCCCTTCCAAATATACCAACAAGTTTGGAATCATAAAACAGATTCGGTCGCACCCTCAGAACGTGGAAAACAACACTAAACTATGAATCGCAACCCAAAACCAATAAGATCAACTTATGAACTTCAAGTTCTTCCAACTTGCTCCGAATGCGCCGAACCATACTTAAACTAATCCGAATGATACCAAATTTTGCATGCAAGTCTTGAATCACTATACGGAACTATTTCCCGACTCGGAATCCTAAACAGACCTCAATAACATCAAAACCTACTCCACACCAAATTTAAAGAACTTTTAAACCTTCAATAAGAAAACTTTCAACCTTAAGCGCTGAAACGCTCCCGGGTAATCCAAAACCCGATCCAAACTTTATCCATGTCCAAAATTATCATATGAACCTATTGGAACCGTCAAGTCCTGGTTCCTAGGTTGTTTACTCAAAATGTTAACCAAAGTCAAACTTAGCCTTTTAAAAGCCAACTAAGGAACTAAGCGTTCCGATTTCAACCCGAACCCTTCCAAAACCTGAACTAACCATCCCCGCAAGTCATGAATCAGTTACAAACACATACAGGGAGTCTTATTTAGGGAACGGGGATCTAGAAAGCAAAATGACCTGTCAGGTCGTTACATTCTTCACCTCATAAGCAAACATTCGTCCTCAAACGGGTTTAGAATCATACCTGGAGAGCTGAATAAGTGTGGATATCTACTCCGTATGCCCTTCTCGGCCTCCCAAGTTGCCTCCTCGACTGGCTCCTCCTCATAACCCAGGCTCTCATCCAACTGAACCCTGCTGAAGTCTAACACATACGACCTGTCGGCATGATACCTCCGGAACATAGACACGTGAAAAACCGGGTGAACTCCGATAGACTGGGAGGCATAGCAAGATCATAAGGAACCTCCCCAACACGTCTCAACACCTCAAATAGGCCTATAAACCTTGGGCTCAGCTTGCCCTTCTTTCTGAACCTCATGATTCCCTTCATCGGTGAGACTTTCAAGAGAACCTTCTCGCCCACCATAAACGATAAATCACGCACCTTCTGATCTGCGTAACTCTTTTGTCTGGACTGTACTGTGCGAAGCCGCTCCTGAATCAACTTTACCTTTTCCAAGGCATCCTTCACCAAATCAGTACCATATAACTTAGCCTTGCCGGGCTCAAACCGTCTGATGGGAGAACGACATCGCCGACCATATAATACACTCAAATGGAGCCATCTCAATGCTGGACTGATAACTATTGTTGTAAGCAAACTCGGCCAACGGAAAGAATCGGTCCCACTGTCCTCCGAAGTCAATCACACATGCTCTAAGCATATCCTCCAAGATCTGAACTGTTCGCTTGCGGATGAAAGGTTGTGCTGAGCTTTACACGGGTCCCCAATTCACTCTGTACTGCTCTCCAGAAATATGAAGTAAACAGAGGGCCTCTGTCTATTATAATGAAGAGAGGCACACCATGCAACCGAACAATCTCATGAATATAAACCCGGGCCAATCTCTCGGAAGAATACGTGGTCACAACCGGAATGAAGTGTGCCTACTTTGTCAACCTGTTGACAATGACCCAAATTGCATCAAACTTCCGCAAGGTCCGCGGCAACCAAACTACGAAGTCCATAGTAATGCGCTTCCATTTTCGCTCAAGTATAGTCATCTGCTGAAGTAGGCTACCTGGCCTTTGATGCTCATACTTGACCTGCTAGCAATTTAGACACCTCGTAACATACTCAACTATGTCTTTCTTCATCCGCCGCCACCAATAATGCTGTCACAGGTCGCGATACATCTTTGTAGCACCTGGATGAATAGAATACCGAGAGCTGTGTGCCTCCTCTAGAGTCTTATCCCTCAAGCCATCAACATTAGGAACACATAGGAGACCCTGGAGTCGCAGAACACCATCATCACCGAGAGTAACCTCCTTGGCACCACCCTGTAGTACCGTCTCTCTGAGAACCAACAAGTGCGGATCATCAAACTAGCAAGCCTTGATCTGCTCGAATAGTGAAGACTGAGCGACGACGCATGCAAGAACTCGGCTGGGCTCTGAAATATCCAACCTCACAAGTCTGTTAGCCAAGGACTGAATGTCAAGAGCTAGTGGCCTCTCCTCTGCTGAAATGAAGGCCAAACTACCCATACTCTCCGCCTTTCTGCTCAAGGTGTCCGCAACTACATTCGCCTTGCCTGAATGATAAAGGATGGTAATATCATAATCCTTCAGTAACTCAAGCCACTTGCGCTGCCTCAAATTGAGATCCCTCTACTTAAACAAATGCTGCAAGTTGCGATGATAGGTGTAAACCTCACAGGACATCCCATAAAGATAATGCCTCCAAATCTTAAGAGCATGAACAATTATGGGCCAACTCCAAATCATGTACAGGGTATTTCTTCTCATGGGGCTTCAACTGACGTAAAGCATATGCAATAACTTGCTCGTCCTGCATCAATACACAACCCAAACCAACGCGTGAAATGTCACAATACATAGTATACAGCCCTGAACCGGAAGGCAACACTAATACTGGTGCTTAAGTCAATGTGGTCCTGAGCTTCTGAAAGCTCACCTCATAATCATTGGACCATCGGAACAGAGCACCCTTCTGGGTCAATCTAGTCAAAGGTACTGCAATAGATGAGAAGCCCTCCATAGATCGACGATAATAATCTACTAACCCTAGGAAGCTCCTGATCTCAGTCGCTGTGGTAGGACGAGGCCAGCTCTGAACTGCCTCGATCTTCTTAGGGTCTACCTTAATACCCTCGCCTGATACAACATGCCCTAAAAATGCCACAGAATCCAACCACAACTCACACTTGGAGAACTTAGCATATAGTTTCTGTTCCCGCAAGGTCTGAAGTACCACTCTCAAATATTGCTCGTGCTCCTCCATGCTGCGTGACCAGATCAAAATGCCATCAATGAAGACAATGACAAACGAATCAATATAAGGCCTGAACACCCGGTTCATCAAATCCATAAACATCGTCGAGGCGTTAGTCAAGCCAAAGGACATCATTAGAAACTCATAATGGCCATATCTAGTCCGGAAAGCCGTCTTCAGGACATCGAAAGCCTGAATATTCAGCTGATGGTACCTCGATCTCAAGTCGATCTTAGAGAACACCCTAGCACCCTGCAACTGGTCAAACAAATCATCGATACGCGCCAACGGGTACTTGTTCTTAATTATAACTTTGTTCAATTGGCGGTAATAGATGCACATCCGCATAGTCCTATCTTTCTTCTTCACAAATAACACGGGTGCACCCCAAGGCGACACACTCGGTCTGACAAACCCCTTAGCTAGCAACTCCTCAAGTTGTTCCTTCAACTCTTTTGAAGCCATGCGGTACGATGGAATAGATATAGGCTAGGTACCTAGAGCCAAATCAATATAGAAATCGATATCACGATCTGGTGCATGCCTTCAAGATCAAAAGCAAACACATCAGAGAACTCCCAGACAACAGGCACTAAATCAATCATCAGAGTCTCTGCCGTAGTATCCCGAACATAAGCTAGATAAGCCAAAACACTCCTTCTCGACCATGTGGAGAGCCTTCAGAAAGGAGATAACCCAACTAGATGTACTGACAGACGAACCCTTCCACTCCGATCTAGGAAACTCTGCATCGCCAAGGTAACAGTTTTGGCATGGCAATAAACACCTATCTATGCCCAGGATGACCTCAAAGTCGGTCATATCAAGCAATAGAAGATCCACTGTAGTCTCATAACCACAGAACGTAATAATGCAAGAACGATAGATCCGATCCACAACAGCAGAATCGCCCACATGAGTGGACACATAAATAGTATTACCTAAGGACTCACGAGGAACACTCAAGAAATGAGCAAATAGAGACGAAACATATGAATAAGTAGACCCTGGGTCAAATAATACTGAAGCATCCCTACCGCAGATAGAAATAATATAGAACCTAGCTGAAGCGCCACCTGACTGGCCTCCACCTGGCTGTCTCCCTCCTCTAGGACGGCCACTGCCCACCTGCCCGCCGCCTCTGGGCGGCCGGACGGCTAGTGGGGCAACTGGTGCCGAAATCATAGGTTGCTGACCCTGCTGCACTGCCTTGCCCCAAAGCCTGGGGCAGAACCTCCATACGTGACTAAGGTCCCCACACTCGAAACAGCCTCTCGCTATGGTGGACTACTAACGTAAAGTTTGATCCTGACGTCCTGAATACCAACTGGAGGATCCTTGAATAGCTAGCGGGGGGTAAGAAGTCTCTGGCATGGCGCTGAAATAAGGTCGCACTGGAGCACACCGAGGAGGCGGCGGTGCTGGATATATGGTCCTGCTAGACTGATCCCTCACGAACTGACCCCTGCCCCCAGCCGGGGCACCACTGAACTCTCTAGAATATCAGAACCGCTTATCCCTTATAGCCTGCTCCCGACCACGCTGACGTACACCCTCGATCCTCTGAGCTATCTCTACAACTAGCTCGTAAGAAGTCCCCATCTCAACCTTTTGGGCCATAGTGGCCTGGCTAGCAGAGTGCAAACCTGCAACAGACCTCCCCACTCTCTCTGCATCGGTCGGAAGTATCATAAGTGCATGTAGGACAACTCAGAGAATCTCGCCTCATAATCGGTCACTAACATCTAGCCCTGCAGGAGCTGCTTGAGTTGAAACCGCAACTCTTCCCTCTGAGAGGGTGGAATATATATGTCCAAGAAGAAGCTTGTTTACTGGCCCCAAGTCATGGGAAGAGAACCTGCTGGTCTGCCGAGAAGATATGACTGCCACCACCTACGGGCCCTGCCCTCCAGCTGAAAAGTAATAAAATCCACTCCATGGGACTCCCATATCCTCATGTTGTGCAGTCTGTCCCTGCACCAGTCAATAAAGTCCTGGGGATCCTCGTGTCGCTCACCTCCAAAGACAGAAGGTTGTAGCCTGGTCCATCTGTCCAATAGCCTATGCAGATCGCCATCCGCAGCTGGTATGGGCTATAGCTGCCACAACTGGCTGAGCTCCACCCATGGGTAGTGCACCCTGGGTCTGATACACGGCGGTTGCATGCCCTAGAGCCTGAGCGTTAGGGGTCTGTGCTCCCCCCTCCCGCCTAATATGTGGCAGGGTCTGCTGGAAATAAACCAGCCTGGGTCATAGAACTCATGAATCGTAGCATACGGTCCATGACCTTCTGAAATCCCGGTGCCGACATGAAATCCACCGGAGCTGGCTCTACTGCAGGCACCTCGCCCTGCTCCTCAATAATAGGATCCTCTATTGGATCCACTGGTGGCATAGCTAGGGCAACTCTGGGACGTCCTCATCCCCTACCACAGGCTAGAGCCCTCCCTCGGCCTCTGCCTCAGCCTCTAGCAATAGGGGGAGCACCTCCTCCATGGTATGGAACATCCGTTGCGCGCGTTCTCACCATCTGTGAGAGAATAAGAGAAATATACTTAGTACCAATCAACTGCACAATAGGAGATGAAGAAAGAGTAGTTTCCTAACACCCTATAGCCTCTCGAAGATAAGTACGGACGTCTCAGCACCGATCCGCAAGATTCTATTAGGCCTGCTCATAACTTGTGAGACCTACGTGAACCTAATGCTCTGATACCATGTTGTCACGACCCAATTCTCCGATAGACCGTGATGGGGCCCAACGTTACCGCTAGGCAAATCAACAGTGAATTAAACCATGTTATTTTCCTTTTAATAAGCTTTCAAGTGATCATATTTCATTAATTAAAAGGTTAACAAACCACAAATTTGTAATAAATAGACGAAAGTAACCGAATGCAATCATAACAATAGAGTAACCCAAAATCATATGTCTGCTAGTGTGTGTACCAAAACCTGGTATCACAAGTGTATGAGTACTAATAGATTATACAAAACTCTAGCTACTATCTGAAATGTAAATAGACAGAAATAAATACAAAACAGAGACTCTAGGGATTGCAGAACGACTAAGGAAGCAGCTCACCACTAGGCCTCGGGATATCTGGGATGAACGCCGGTAGGACCGCCAGATACACTTGCCTCAGATCCTGCACGGTTAGTGCAGAAGTGTAGCGTGAGTATATAAACAACATGTACCCAGTAAGTATCGAGTCTAACCTCGAAGAAGTAGTGACAAGGGGTCGACATCGACACATACTATAGGCTAATAGCAAAGAAATACAGGATTATAAATGAGCAAGGGTTACGTATATAATAACAATAACTCAATAATAAGAAGAAATTAAATAACCCTTTCGCACATGGTAAGTTCCAAATAAACTTCCATCTTATATAATTTTTCCTCTCAAGCCATGGATGGATATCAAATATGTGATTGCACATTGAGTGTTAGCAAGCATGATTATGCCAAGGTCGTACGGCCAGATCGAAATAATGTGTACACTGCCGAGAGTCGAGCGGCACGAACCATAGATACATCTATTTACTGCTGAGGCATTCGGCCCGCTCCACAAGAAGAGAGGATACATTAGAAGCATTTAACTTAAACTTTATTAAAGGCTAATACACAATGTAATACAAATTTCATTAATGGCCTTTCACAATTTCTCTAACAAGTTCTAATATAATTTAAGAACTTTAATTAACAAGTAGGGTGCAACATTTCAATTAATTTATGATTTGGGTTCTAAAACTACCCGGATTTAAGCATAATTAATAGCTACGCACGGACTCTCGTCACCTCGTACATACGTAGCCCCTCAAAATAATAAGCAAACATTAATTTAAATTGCCTATGGGGTAAATTATCTCTTATAAGGATAGACAAGAGACTTACCTCGTCTTAAAGCTCACTTTCCTGCCTCAAATTCGCTTAAAACCTCAACTCGGTGCCGAACAATCCAAAACTAGTTAAAGGTTGTATGAATCAATCAATATATGTTCAAAAGTTCATATTCTAACTATTAGAGTGATTACCCAACCCCAATTGAAGGATTCCTAAAATTTATCCCCGGGCCTATGTGCCCGGATTCTGAAAATTTTCGAAGAAAGTTATTGCCCATAATCTCAGGAACTCAAATATATAATTTTCACTCAATTCCATAATCATTTTCGTGGGTAAATCCTACTTTTATCAAAACCTAGGGCTATTCATCTGAAGCCATAATTTTCACAATTTTACATGTTAAAAATCTACCCATAATCTATGCAGTTGACTCGCATTGTATAGAAATTACTTATCTCAAAGTGCTAGGTGAAAACCCTCTTCCAAGAGCTCCAAAATCGCCCAAGAAATGAAGGAAAATGAGCCAAAATAGCTTAAGTCCCGCACTTAATAAACCATTCTGCCTCCAGCGATTTTCGCATCTACGGAGGGTTGGCCGCTTTTGCGGCTCCGCATCTGCAGAAAAATCATCGGAGATGCGGCCCTTGCCTAGTTGGCCTACTTCCGCATCTGCGGACCACTGGCTCGCTTCTACGGGTCTAGTCCTGTGACGAGCGTGCCGCTCCTGCAGCTTTAGCTGCTTCTGCTGTTTCCTCTATCACACCTATGCGTTCGCAGGTGCGCATACTCACCCGCATTTGCGGTTCTTGGGCTGCTTCTGTGGCTGCTGGCTCGCTTCTGCGAGCTCGCACCTGCAGCTGGCCCTCTGCAGATGCGATTGCACCATAAGCTAGATGGTTCAGCTGCTCACCCAAGGCCAAATGACCTCCGCGCATCGTCCAAATGGCATTCGGGGCTCCCGAGGCCCCGTCCAAACATACCAACAAGTTTGAAATCATAAAACGGACTCGCTCGCACCCTTAGAATACGGAAACCAACATTAAAACTAAGAATCGCAACCCAAAACCAGGTAAGATCAACTTATGAACTTCAAGTCCTTCCAACTTGCTTCGAATGCACCGAAATATACTTAAACTAATCAGAATGACACCAAATTTTGCGTGCAAGTCTTAAATCACCATATGTAACTATTCCTCGGCTCGAAATCCCAAACGGACCTCGATAACACCAAAACCTATTCCAAATCAAATTTAAAGACCTTTTAAACCTTCAATAAGCAAACTTTCAACCTTAAGCGCCGAAATGTTCTCAGGTCATCCAAAATCCAATTCGAACTTACAGCCAAGTCCAAATCATCATACAAATCTATTGGAACCGTCAATTTCCGGTTCCGAGGTCGTTTACTCAAAATGTTGACCAAGGTCAAACTTAGCCTTTTAAAAGCCAACTAAGGAACTAACCATTCCGTTTTCAATCCGAACCCTTCCAAATCCCGAACTAATCATCCCTGCAAGTCATGAAACAGTTAAAAACACATAAGGGGAGTCTTATTTAGGGGAACGAGGATCTAGAAAGCAAAACGACCTATCGGATCGTTACACATAGTCAGTAGCCCGTTGTTATTGTAACCAAATGTATAAAAAGTTCGGTTAGGTTCTCAGTAGCAGTTGTCAAGCTTTTCTCTTTTACTTCATATAAATTTTCACTTCTTTCCCTCATAGCAGACCAAGTCACTCTTCAGCCTTAGAACTTAATTCTGAAATATGTCTAACTTTTGTGCTGTGTATTTTCAAAATCGTATTGCAAAGCCGCGGGGCAACTGCTTTTTAGCTTGAATTTTGATACTAAATAATTGTAGAAGGAACTAAACTATTGGAGTTTTTTAAGAGTCTAGCTATCTTAGGTTTATATAACATAACAAAATATTCTTCCTGTTTCCACATAAACTATCAACTTCATATTGAAAAACTCATATGCTTAGAATCACCAAAAAATGCAGCACAGTTATCATAATTAATTGCCAGAAATGACAGCATTATATGCATTCTAATTCAAAATTTTTTAGGTATTGCCAATAAGTGCAGAAATTAGCCAAAATACAGAGCAGTCTTTTCTAAAAGCACCACAATGATGTCTCAAACATCCAAGTGCATAGCACAATCTAAACCATTTCACTAAATAGAACAAAAGACTTGTTTTTGCAGCAAAGACAAAATTATATTTTTTCCAAATTTCAAATTGATCGATCATAAATAAGTAGATTGTGAGAATAGAAAATAGTCAACTAATGCCTAGCAGCCAAAACCTAAGAATAGCAAAGCGAAATCACCAAAGAACTCTGCTACGAAACAATTAACACAATTACCACATTAGCAGGAACATGAACAAAAAAAGAACAACTGCTAGTATCACAATTATAGTTGGTTTAGATAAAAGATCCAAAATTAATAACACAATAATGAATTAAGTCTTTATATTCCCAACATATACGAGAAGTAGTGCTTCGAGCTATCTTCGGCACTTTGTTATAGTAGATAGACATAGGACAGAAAATAGTTAAAGAAAATAAACTAAATTTTCTATTTGAAAAACTATATAGTTGATTCTTGCCCATCAAATTTGCGAGCAAAATATTTCTAGGATTGTTGTTCTGTCCATATCTTATATAAAAGTCAGAGAGATAACACCATGTTTATCCACAAAAAGAGAACAAGGAAAAGGAAAATAACACAACAGGAGGATCCAAAATCAATGCAGAAACTTAGCTTTGACGATAGAGGAGAACAAACCTGAGACCTGTTTTAAAATACAATCACTACCAGATCCAAAAAATTGTTTCTTTCGTCTCCAGTTAATATAATCAGGGAGAAAGTTGGCGAATTCTTATCTCACTAGACAAAGTTTATAATACAATCATGACCAGATATATATTGAGAAGCCTTTTTCCCCAATAACAATATGCAATCAAACCCAACTCCAAAAAATAATCTGCTCTCAAGATGAATACACATAGCTATTATATAACGCGCAAAATTCAATGAAAATAAAGAAACAACTTCTCCACATTCAACAACAATATTCCTTAAACCTACGTGTAAATTATTGTGGAGCATATGTAATTATAAGAAGAAACGCAATATTTGAAAAACAGAGAGAGAACTGATAACATAAAAAAGTGTCCAATTTCATAATAATTTACTACAATTTAGAGTTTACCTTGATGAGAAGGAGATAAAACACTAGGTTGCAGAGAGGAACCCAAATTGTGATTCTTCGTAGATTTCAATTTGTGAGATGTTAGCTATCTGCTCTAAAACTGTAAGTTATTGTATAGTTCTAAAACATAAGATACGTACTCTTTCATTTTTTGGGGATTGGGGTGGGGG
>MCJB01023929.1:59790-75055 GCA_002018475.1 Nicotiana obtusifolia
GGGGGAGATTTGAGGGGTGCGTGGGCTGATTGTGGGTTGGGCAAAAAAAGAGGCAAAAAATAGCGCCCAATTTTTTTTATTTAACGTCTGGATTTTATGATTTTTAAGGATCGAAAACTATCCTTTCGTTAATATTACTCATAAAATTGGTTTCGATGACCGAAAAAAAAAATGGTCGTCATAGATACACTTATAACGATAGATTTTAAATCCCTTCTTTAGAATTTGATCGTTAAAAGTCAAAGTTCTTGTAGTGTCTTGAAAGATATGGAAGCAACAATATTCTTCCTTGTATATGAACTGAACATTGGATATTTAAAAGATCATGAATTTAGTGTTAGCATCTCACTTATTGGGAATTGGATTCTCGATTTGAATTTCAAATATAATAGAGTTTACTATTGTTCTTAGGCGAAGTCGTGTATCTTTTAGGCGAAGTCGTGTTTTTAACAACCCCCACATATCTTAAATTTGCTGATTACAGCTTGAAGTCACGATTTATGTTGTAAATCTTACGGAGAATACTTAATTATAATATATGTACTAAATTCTGTTAAGCTTGAGGCGTATTAAATATACTGTTCTTAAAAATATTTTATTTGGTTTGAATATATTTCCTAAAATTCAACAAGTTTTTCTAATATAAAACTAGGAGCAGAAACTAACAAAGATTTTGGTAGAAAATCCAAGAGAAAGAAGGAGAGTGTTTTCTATATACTTAGTCTCTACCACAAAAGAATGTGTATAAATGCAAGAAATCAAGATGTTATATGGGTGAATAATGGTCCAACAGTTACAAATATGGAATGATCCATTATTATATGAAATAATAAAGACATTAAGTGTCCAATAAAATGAATCTAGATAGTTTAGAAAGTATGAATCTGGACACTTCCTTTTGAGATATCATATCTACTATTTTTTGAACAACCCCCCACATATTTCAAAAGCAATAGACGGATAGAGTATTTTGCTGGATTTTCTACATATGAGTATAATGCATCGAATCTGGTGTCCTGTAGACTATGAACCAGACCTAGAAAAAATAAGATTAAACTTACAGAACAATTGATGAAGTCTAGAACTTCTATGAACCCAAAATCCTTTTGCAAGCCCAGGGTCTTATCTATCACATTATACTCGCACAATCTTTGTCGTTATCGCAGTTTTGCGCTAAAAGGCCATGCGCGTGCCTGGTTTTTACATGTGTGCTCTAGAAATTTTGCCACAAATTTCATTGGAGCAGCCCCACTCCACACTCATATAGGTCCATCCATCAAGTGTATTCTGCAGCGCAATACACCACCTATAAAAGGCTATGGATTATTGACAGCCTCACATTTCTTGCAGTCTTGTACTATATACACACACACACCATAGGAAGAGACATAATTTAATAGTGCATATTTGATCAACAAATGACTTGTTATTACCCAAACGAACCTTCTTCATTGGATATCCAATCACATAGGTGTATTTACCATCATTGTTGATACATCTCAAATTGGCAAAAGTCTCAACCCTTTGATGTTTCACTTATAAATCAAAAGATCGACCAAATTTTTTTTTTTTTTGACAACACATAATATGTATAAAAATTCCCATCTAAGCAATTGCTTTATGACATTATATCTTAAGAAAATGTGTCTACTCATATATTTTCTTATAATGATTATTGCGCCTAAGCAATAACAATTCATCGACATAATTATTGCCGGTCTAACTCACCAAGAAGTTTCTTAATCAATCTTACTTCCAGACAATTTTAATACCACAACACCTATCAAAAGATAATCACACAATCACTTTGAGTTTTTCTCATCTGAATATGAGATTCAATATCATCATTGTATCCTTCTAATACAGTAAAAAATTCATATATAAAATACTAACTCATAATATTTCTCAAGGCATAAAATCACCTCAAATAATAAAACTTGACTTACGTACAAGTGCCTTTAACATCTTTCAACACATAAGAGTACTTTCTTTTTGTATCTTCCATAATCAGGTACCGAAGTAAAATTTTCTAAATATAGAAGCAACTTTAACTTCTACAAAAATATTTCAAATCAGTAAGAAATGGGTGATAATTCAACAATTTCTTCACTCAGATGACTAAGAGACCCGAAGCAACATAACTTTTCAAAGCCAAAAATATAAAATATTTTTGATCTTCCAATACAAATTTTGCCACAAAAAATCTCAAATTTGTAAGGTTTTATTATAATATTAATAAATAATTTTTCTCACTTTCTTCCTTCTTAGGATCAGGCTATATAACTTTGGACACCATGATCGTCCACATTTTTGAAAATTTCATGTTAAGGAGATAACTTTTTCCCAACTCATAAAGCGTTCTACTTTATAAATAACAAGCTAATATATAGCTTCACCTCGAAGATTATTATATGGACCAATACGCATGCAATTTATTAATTAATTAAAAAGCCCCAATATCTTAAGTAATAAAAGTAAAATAAATTTAAAATAGGTACATCATCACTAGAAGAATCAAACTGTTTGCCCCGAAAATGGGATAACACAATTGAATTTGTACGTGGGTCAATAGATACGCGGTACATTTGATAATAGGAAATGAATTGAAAATGAGAAGATAAAATCACTATGAATCAATGAAGAAACAAGAATGAATGATAGTAATTTGAGTCAATGAGCTGCTCTCTCCCTTTCTTTTTCCGCCTCTTTTACAATGATAAGCTTTTCTTATTTATAAGAGGAAAAAAGCTGCTTTATGGCCAAAAAAGTCTTTAATGAACAGTCCTCCTAGTTTTTAGGCATGATTTACGGATAAGATTCAACTGATATATTTGACCATTTCAACTCTTTCATACTGAGGCCGAATCTGAGGTCGAGGCCGAACCTGAGGTCAGGCCGAACCTGAGGTCGAACCTGAGGTCGAAGCCGAATCTGAGGTCGAGGCCGAACCTGAGGTCGAAGCCGAATCTGAGGTCGAGGCCGAGCCTGATCCCTTTTCGGGACTTAATTTTGTAATATAATAATCGGATCTGATGTAAGTTGTTCAATATGGCTATATCTGATTTTAGCCGTATACACAAACCATTTAATCTTATGTGCTTTTCCAGTTCTCCTTCACCCGAATCTCCAATTACAGGAATAGAATTAACCCAAGAAATAGAAAATTTATCTAGAAATTTTTTTTTTCGAAGCACGTATGTCTTGATAAAGGATTAGAAAAAAATTGTTCATGTGATTTCAAAGAAAATGAAAGCACTTCAACTAAAAATTTGTCAAACTTGACATAACAAGTTTTGTCAATTTTTGCTACTGAAGAGATTTATTCATTAACCCACTTTTTTTCTATTAGATGGTTACCACTTTTAAATGTAATTCTTAATTAACAATAAGAATCAATAATTTTTGAGAGCTTTTAGAAAAATGTAATTTCTTAAATAAATATAATTTTGTACCCCTGATTGAAATATATAACAATACAAAACTTAGGCGCATTCAGATACTAGAAAAGACGTACCTTATTTTGTTGTGCGTTTTGTCCTCCACAATGCAACAGTATATATAATTGAAGCAACAACTTGCAAAAAGTGTATTGCAAAGTAGAACCAGGAAAAACGACATACAATACTCATACAATAATATTATTTATTGACGTTGTCTAGTACTCTCGAGATTCTAGAATTGATGGAAAATGCTTATGTTTCTTTCGCGTTGGCCAGTTTGAGTATGTTACGACCCGAATCTCAAATCCGGGTGTGATGGCATCTCTCGTGAAGACAAGGCCAGCCAATTTGAACTATAACTCGATTTAAGCAGTTAAGATAGTACTTACATATTTTAATAACAGCAAATTGCGGAAACATAGCTAACCATCCCGGAAACAACCCAAAACCGGGGTGTCACAATGTCATGAGCAACTAATGAAATCCTAATAATAAGATTACTATTACAATATCTATGGCACAATTGTTTGAAGAAAGTGGAAACAACAAGACAAAAGAGAAACGGGGCTGCTGACTCCAACAGCTACCTCGTAGTCTCTAAATCACCGCTCTGACAGTCGTAATCAATGCCTTGGAGCGGAATCAATAACGCCTGGATCTGCACACATGGTGCAGGGAATAATGTGAGTACTTCCAACTCAGTGAGTGATAATCATAAATAATAGCGGAAAGCAGAAAATCACACAAAGCACAAGGCATTCTATAACAAAGTAGTTAAAACATCATTAAAACAGTATATCAGTGAGAATCAAGTAGAAACTCCTTTCAACATGTGAAACATGTAAGTCTTTCAAGTAATAACGTGAAGTAAAAGAAAATATTTAAAACCGCCCCTCGGTCTCAATATCAATTAAAACACGCCCCTCGGGCTCAACATCAATTAAAAACAGTATCGGCCCCTGGGGCATATCCATGGTACAATATTCGTCCCTCGGGCATATCACATGGTACAACATCAGCCTCTCGGGCTATAATTCACATCACACTGGGTACCCTGCGCTCACTAGAGGTGTACAGACTCTGGGAGGGGCCCCTTAATGGCCCAAGCACTATATCATATCTCGTGGCAGCGTGCCACCCGATCCCATTATATCTCATGGCGGCATGCCACCTGATCCCATCACATCTCGTGGCGGCGTGCCACCCGATCCCATTTACATCACATCTCGTGGCGGCGTGCCACCCGATCCCATTTACATTATATCTCGTGGCGCGTGCCACCCAATCCCATTTACATTACATCTCGTGGCGGCGTGCCACCCGATCCCATTTACATCACATCTTGTGGTAGGCGTACCACCCGTTTCCTTTTACATCATATCTTGTGGTAGGCGTACCACCCGTTTCCTTTTACATCATTTTAAAAATGTCATTTAAATCTCAAAACCGAGTAAAAGTGGCTGAGTTGTAAAACAGTGAAAAACAACATGATTGAGTTCAAGTAATGAATCAAAACAGTGAGGAAACAGTGATAAATACCCCTGAAGGATTCAAATAATCGGCGCGAAGCCCAAATATGGAAATCAGCCCAAATCATGATGATATCAAATAAGTTTCAATCAAATATGTACTAAAATCATCAATCGGGACGGACCAAGTCACAATCCCCAGTAGTAAACGACCCCACGCTCATCATCGAGCGTATGCCTCGCCTTAATATAGCACTACGATGTGCAATCTGGGGTTTCAAACCCTCAGAACATTATTTAAAATCACTACTCACCTCAAACCGGCTAAATTCTTAGCCCGCGATGCCTTTGCCCTTTGAATTAGCCTCTGCGCACATCAAATCTATCCAAAATTAAAACTAATATGTCACAATATGCTGGGGTAGCAAAGCCCACGTGAAAACAATCAATAAATACTAGAAATTCCGAAATTAGCAAGTCCCGAGCCCCCGGCCCACTTCTCAAAACTTAGTAATTTTTACCTCAACGAATTCCTTATCTCCTCACGAGTTTAACCGTACAAAATTTATCGAATTCCTACATCGGTTCGACCTCCAAGTCTTAAAATCTAAGCTTAAGGGTTTTCCACAATTTCCCCAACTTAAATCACCAATTGCATACTAGAATAGCAATAGATTTGGGTAATTTGACCAAGATTGAGTTAGGAACACTTACCCCGATGTTTCCCTTGAAAATCTCCCAAAATCCCTTCAAGATTAGCTGCAATCCAAGTTCTATGGCTCCAATATTGTTTAAGATGGCCAAGGTCCCCACTTTCAAGAACTTGTCCAAGAAAATGTCCTTTTGATATGGTCTTAAGGTTGATTTGCTGTGATTTTATGGTGTTTGGAGGTGTTTCTCTTCGTGGGTAACGAAAAATGGGTTTTGCATGGCAAATGGGCACTGATTTCTATTTATAAAGGGGTCAAAAATTGAGACAAAAACGCCCCTGTCAGGCCAAAAATGCGATCGCATATCTGTTGCATAACAGATATGCGGTCCGCATATTTGACGCGACCATCGCAAAGATAACCCTAGCCTTCACCACAATTCAGCACGAAGCACGATTTGCGGTCCGCATGTCAAGAATGCGACCGCATTATTGACCGCATTTTCGACGTTGGTTTTTTTTCAGAAATCTGTCTTGGTCTACAGTCTCAGTGTGGTGAAATGCAGTCCGCAATTAAGGAATGCGACCGCATTCTTGACACGAATCTTGCCCAGAAATCTGTTTGAGTTTGCGAACTCACTGTGGGATATGCGGTCCGCATTTGAAAAATGCGACCGCATTTCTGCTCTGGTTTTTCTGCAGATTTTTCTTTCCAACGATGAAATGGTCCGTTTAACCACCCAAAACTCACCCGAGGCCGCTGGGACCTCAACCAGATATACCAACCTACCCCATAACATTATTCAAACTTGCTCCAACCTTCGGAACGCTCAAAACAACCCCTCAACGCCAAATTCGCGTCAGATTCAAGCCTAAGGATTTGAAAATCTTCTAAATCTCTCTTTTGATCTAAACCCAACCAAACCACGTCCGAATGACCTGAAATTTTGCACACAAGTCCTAAATCACATATCAAAGCTACAGGAACTTTCGGAATTCCATTCCGACCCTCGGATCAAAATCTTGCCTATCAACGGGAAATCGCCAAAATTTCAACTTCACCAATTCAAGCCTAAATCTACACGGGACTTTCAAAACCAATTCCAATCACACTCCTAAGTCATAAATCACCTCCCGAAACTAGCCGAACTGTCGGAACTCACACCCGAGCCCTCTAACTCATAATTCAACATCCGGTTGACTTTTCCGGTTTAAACCTTCTTGAAAGAGACTAAGTGTCTCATTTCTTACCAAATCCACCCCGCACTCAAACTACTCAACTTGATTACATAAAACACGGCTAATCGAAGCATAATAAGGCAGAAACGGAGAAAATGGTGCGGTAACTCATGAGACGACTGGCCGGATCGTCACAGAGTAGCATGTAACGCCCATTAGAATTGATATTCTCCATAAACACAGTGCAATGATATCCTTAAGATTGTTGTAAAGCTTACAGAAAATACTTGATCAAAAAATATGTACGAAATTCTTTTGAGCTTGAGGCATTCAAAAATACCGTCCTTAAGGATATTTCACCCAGTTTGGATGTAGTCACCAGAATTCAACAAGCACTTCTAGTATAAAACTAGGAGCAGAAACTAACAAAGATTTATTCTTGGTAGAAAATCCAATAGAAAGAAGGAGGGTGTTTTTTATATACTTAGTCTCTACCACAAAAGAATGTGTATAAGTGCAGGAAATCAAGATGTTATAATGGATAAATAATGGTCCAACAGTTACAAATATGAAATAATGATCCATTATTATATAAAATAATAAAAACACTAAATGTCCAACAAAATGAATTTAGACATTTTATTTGTATTTATTCCTTAAATTATACAGCATGTTATACTTGTAATAAAACAATGAAATTTCCAATCACTAACGCAAATACTAAAATAAAGTCAAGCATAACTCTGAAATATCATTTTAAGCTCTCTAGAATTCAAATCGAATGGAAGAGGAAAATGGTTAACAAACCAAAAGAGAACAGATCAAAACCAGCTGTTTGAATTTTGATAACCCCCACAAAAAGTACCTACTAAACCAATCTAAAGAACTCTAGTGACAAGCATTGGAGGTGAGATTTTTCCAATCATTCTTTCCCAAATCCCAAACATCTCAAAGAAAATGAAAAAAACAAAAAAAAAAAAAAAAAAAAACCTACACCATGTTCATAAAGATCAATCTTTGAAAATTTAAGCTTAGCTTCAACTCCTGATCTGCTTCACCTTATACCAACCCTTCTTGCAAGATTTTCCAACAATCTTCACTCCTTTCTTGAAAAGGGTTTTCAGCTCTTGTGCTCTCTCCTTCACTTGCTTCTCAAAACTCCCCATTTCCCTTTCCTTTAAAAATATAGAAGAAAAGAAACACAGAGGAAAAATAGAAACCAAATGATTTCAAGAATGAGAAGAGAAATATTTGGCAAAAGGGAAAGGTTTTTAAAGAGGTAAGCTTCGTGGTATCCAACTCATAAGGTAGAGGTGTAGTTTCCTTTGATGCATCTAACTCCTTTTGATTTCCATTGGTAGATAAATTAGACGTGAGCAGAGTGTCTATTTCATTTCTTTGGCTTTTTAAATACTACTTTTTTCCGTCCAAAAAGTATGACATTATTGTTAATTGAAACTTAAAGAAGTTTATATTTTAATTGCGCCCTCTCTACCCATTTATGTGTTATAGTTCGAATTTTGAGAGTTAAACTTTATAATTTTAATCATGAGTTTCGGACATAGAACTTTTAATTTTTAAGATATAATTACATATTTGAAAACTACGTAAAAAGTACTATAAAATACAATAATTAACAATTCAAAATAATTAAACGGGATATGAAAAAATTATGGTAAAAAAAACTCGATCGGCTCTAAAAATGAATTATCAGTTTCTAAGTTGTTTATATAATTGTAAATTTACAATATTATTTCTATAAAGTAAAAGACAATGTATCAATTAACTCAAAATTTTTAGGAATCTTTATACAAACAGCAAGCTTACTTTTTCTAAACGGTATACATAAATATTATATTAATTATATAATGTTACACACATATTACACATAAATATTTATACATCTGCCATATTGACATTTGTATTACAAACTTTGCCTCTACTTTTTCTCCAAAGAGTAGTCCATTTGGGGACAACTGTATGTTAACAATAATAATCTGTATACGTTTTAAATAACTTTTAAAGAAAATCTAGCAAACACTTAGTAAAACAAGTGTAGAAACAGTAAATTGCAGAAACTGGAGAATAAACAGAAATAGTGCAGAAATAATTTCAGAATATAATCGAGCCCACTTAGTTCAAAGTGTGTCCTTAATGAAATTATTCCCCTCAAAGTACTCGAGGTTGATGGAATATCCCCTCCTAGGATAGAACGACTATCTTACCAGAATAGTAGTACTCCAAATTCCGGTAGAGGCGAATCACTCAACAGTAGTATATCACACACAATAAAGAAGAGAGAGTTTTTGAAAAAGTTAGATTGTAGAAAAATTCGTATTCAATTCTGCAAAAAAAATATGGAATTTATAGCTGTTGGAGGTACTGATTCTGAATGTTTGCAACTATTCAGATCAGTCACCAGGTTGAAGGTACTGATTCTGAATGTTTGCAACCATTCAGATCAGTCACCAGGTTTTTTGGAGGGAAATACGAAAAAATCCGGGAAGAGGGAAAACGGACCGGTCGGACAAATGCTTTAACCAAAGGAAAAGGGACCTTTTACATTTCCTTCACTTTTCATCCCATCATTTCCCATTCACCAATATCAAAACCCAACAATCCCCCACATGAATGGGGAATGGCCATAATATAAAAAAATGTGCGGACGAGTGTGATATACTAGCGAAGATTGACTGCATCTGGATAAGTAGGTTTCCCTTTGAACTTTCCGTAGTGAACTCGAATATACTCAATCAATCGGTAGTTTTGATATCTTTGAACCATCGAACTTTGTTGTATACCTAGACAACATAAGTCACACAATCAACTCTCAACCATTTATGTTTCTCACGGTTGTGTTCGTTTCAGCCATGAAATCCGCCTGGTTTCATGAGTGCATAGAGAATGGGACTTCACTGTCATTCCCCTTTAAAGCGGCTTACACTTAACACTCACGTAGGTGATTTCTAAACATGTGGTCCTATAGCCACATTATCTGGTCATACACTGCCAGATTTAGATAACCATTAAAAAACCTTAATGCTTTATTTACTCATTATCAGGCCATAAAGTTTTATCCTTATTTCTGAACATTGTCTTCATCCGAGAATGGGTTGAGTTATTTGACAATGTTGAACCGTCAGTCACAACTTTGTTTGATCTCTTTGAACCTAACTCTTGGGTTCTCCAGTCTGCTAGGTAGAGTTACCGCCATGATGACTTGTCCTCGGCCTTAACGCCATTCCCATTGATGATCTACTAACACCCTCTCTAGATAAGCCTTTTGTAAGCGGATCCGCCATGTTATCTCTTGACTTTACATAGTCAATCGTGATAACGCCACTAGAGAGGAGTTGTCTAACGGTATTGTGTCTCCGTCGTATGTGACAAGATTTTTCGTTATACATTATGTTCCCTGCCTTACCTATTGCTGCTTGACTGTCACAATGTATACATATAGGAGTCAAAGGTTTAGGCCGGAATGGAATATCTTCTAGGAAATTCCAAAACTATTCAGCTTCTTCACCGGTCTTGTCTAAAGCTATGAATTCAGATTCCATAGTGGAACGGGCATTGCAAGTCTGTTTGGATGATTTCCAAGACACTGCTCCACTCCCTATTGTGAAAACATATCCACTCGTGGATTTAACTTCAGACGACCCAGTGATCCAATTTGCATCACTATATCCCTCAATCACTTCGGGATACTTATTATAATGCAAAGCACAGTCTTGAGTATGTTTCAGATAACCCAAATCTCGTTTCGTTGCCATCCAATGTGTGTGATTGGGATTACTTGTAAATAGACTCAGTTTGCTAATAGCACATGCTATATCTGGTTGTGTACAATTCATGATATACATCAGACTTCCCAACACTCTCGCATAGTCCCCTTGTGATTTACTTTCACCTTCATTCTTTTGAAGTGTGTAACTCACATCAATTGGAGTTCTGGCAATCTTGAAATCCAAGTACTTGAACTTGTCAAGTATTTTCTCTATGTAGTGAGACTGTGATAATGTTAAACCTTGTGGAGTTCTATGAATTCTGATTCCTAAGATTACATCAGCAACTCCTAAGTCTTTCATGTCAAATTTGCTAGCCAGCATGCACTTTGTAGCATTTATATCTGCCATATCTTTGCTCATTATCAGCATGTCATCAACATACAAACAAACAATGACTTTGTGGCCTGGAGTGTTTTTAATGTAAACACATTTATCACACTCATTGATTTTAAAGTCATTTGCCAACATGGTTTGGTCAAATTTAGCATGTCATTGTTTGGGTGCTTGTTTAAGTCCATAAAGCGACTTTACACTTTACAAGTTTGCACACTTTCTTTTCTTCACAAAACCCTCGGGTTGTTCCATGTAAATTTCTTCCTCCAAATCACCATTTAAGAAAGCTGTTTTAACATCCATTTGCTGAATTTCAAGATCATACACGGCTGCCAGAGCCACTAATACCCAAATGGACGTAATTCTTGTTACAGGCGAGTATGTGCCAAAATAATCAAGACTTTTCTTGTGTCTATAACCTTTGACCACAAGCCTTGCCTTATATTTGTCAATAGTGCCATCAGCTTTCATTTTCCTTTTAAAAATCCATTTAGAACCTAAAGGCTTGTTTCCATGAGGAAGATCAACCACTTCCCATGTGTGGTTATCTAAGATTGATTGAACCTCACTATTGACTGCCTCTTTCCAAAATGCTGAATCAGGAGATGACATAGCCGCCTTGAAAGTTTGAGGCTCATTTTCAAGCAAGAATGTCACAAAATCTAGATCGAAGGAAGTAGATGTCCTTTAACGTTTGCTACGCCTTGGATCTTCTTTGCTAGGGGCATTCTCCTTTGCTTCTTCCCGTGGTCGTTTAAATCTTTCATTCGACGACTCGCATTCAATTTTATACGGATAGATGTTTTCAAAAGAATTCAGCATTATCAGATCAATTACCGTATTATTATGAATTTCAGGATTGTCAGAATCATGAACCAAAAATCTACATGATTTGTTGTTTGTTGCATATCCAATGAAAACACAGTCCACGATTTTTTATCTTATTTTCACCCTTTTGGGTAAAGATACTTGTACCTTTGCTAGACACCCCCACACTTTAAAATATTTCAAGTTGGGTTTTTTTCCTTTTTATTTTTCATAAGGAATGGAGTGTGTTTTGCTGTGGGGTACTCTGTTGAGTATTCGGTTAGCTGTAAGGATAGCTTCCCCCCACAAATTCTGCGATAAACCAAAACTGATTAGTAAAGCATTCATCATTTCTTTCAATGTCCGATTTTTCCTTTTCGAAATTCCATTGGATTGTGGTGTGTAGGGGGCAATAGTTTGATGGATGATTCTATATTCTAAACATATTTCTGCGAAAGGAGATTCATATTCTAGCCCTATCACTTCTAATCATTTTAATCTTTTTATTCAATTGATTTTTTGGCTTCATTCTTATATTGCTTAAATGCTTCTATTGCTTCATCCTTACTATTTAGCAAATAAACATAACAATATCGAGTGCAATCGTCAATAAAAGTTATGAAATACTTTTTTCCACCGCGAGATGGTATTGACTTCATATCAAAAATGTCAGTATGGATTAAGTCTAAAAGATTTGAATTATATTGAACAGATTTATACGAATGCTTAACAAACTTTGATTCAACACATATTTGACATTTAGATGTATTACACTCAAATTTAGGCAATATTTCAAGATTAATCATTTTTCGCAAGGTTTTGTAATTAGCATGTCCTAAACGAACATGCCATAAATTATTTGACTCCAATAAGTAAGAAGAAGTAGATTTTCCATTGATACTGTCAACAACCATTACATTAAGTTTGAAAAGGCCCTTGGTGAGGTAGCCCTTTCCTACAAACATGTCATTCTTACTAAGTACAACTTTATCACTAACCAGCATGCACTTAAACCCATTTTTCACGAGTAGTGCGGCTGAAACTAGATTCTTCCTAATTGTTGGAACGTGCATGACGTTGTTGAGAGTCAGCACTTTTCCGGATGTCATCTTCAACAGAACCTTTCCATATCCTTCAACTTTGGCTGTTGCAGTATTTCCCATGTATAGCTCCTCTTCGGGTCCAGCGGGAGTGTATGTTGCAAATGCTTCCTTAACGGCACACACATGTCGAGTGGCGCCAGAATCAAGCCACCACTCCTTTGGGTTACCAACCGGGTTGCACTCAGACAGCATTGCACACAGGTCATCAACATCTACCACCATGTTTGCTTGACCCTAATTTTTCTCTTTGTCCTTCTTGGGGGCACGACAGTTGGGAGCTTTATGACCTACTTTACCACAATTATAGCAGTTGCCCTTGAATTTTTTCTTGTTAGGATACTTCTCCTTTCCAGAAGGCCTCTTCCTTTTCTTGTTCTTTTTCGGAGCAGCATCTTCAACGACGTTTGCGCGTTCAATCGCTGAACTCTTACGGTATTTCTTCTCAGCAGTTTTGTTATCTTCCTCTATCTTGAGACGAATCACAAGATCCTCCAACTTCATTTCCTTTCTCTTGTGCTTAAGATAATTCTTGAAATCTTTCCATGAGGGTGGCAACTTCTCAATCATTGCAGCCACTTGGAACGTTTCATTCACTACCATGCCTTCAACAATAAGGTCATGGAAGATAATTTGAAGCTCTTGAACTTGGGTTGCAGTGATTTTTCCATCCACCATTTTGTAGTCTAGGAATTTGGCAACCACAAACTTCTTCAAGCAAGCATCTTCGATTTTGTACTTCTTTTCAAGTGCACTCCATAATTCTTTGGAGGTCTCTACTGCACTGTAGACGTTGTACAAGTCATCTTCTAAGGCACTCAAAATGTAGCCTTTGCACAAAAATCTGCCTGTTTTCATGCCCCAACTATCATAAATTTTTCATTGGCCGGCATATCAGTAGCATGCACAAGAGGGTCTTCGTTGGTGAACTTCTGCATACCAAGGGTGGTAAGCCAAAAGAACATTCTTTGCTGCCAACCTTTAGAGTTGACACCGGTGAACTTCACAGGTTTCTCAGCCAGTGGAACAACGGTACGGGTTGTAGGAGTAACCATTGGTGCAACATCCGTAGAAGGAGTAGCACTTCCACTTGCCATTTCTTTTCACTGTCGAAATTAACAAACTGTCTTAATAATCAAAATAGCAAAAATTTTCAACAGCAACGATGAAGTTTTTATGTTCTTCAAATCGTTGTACAAGTATGAACTCTAGTATTCCGACGAAGTTTTTATGTCTTCAAGTCAGAATACGAAATTTCATACAGAGTAGAAAATCACACAGGTTTTAGTCTCCAAAACAGAATACAGATTAATATATAAACTTTAATTTTCTTAATATTGTTAGCAATAATAATCCGTATACGTTTTAAATAACTTTTAAACAAAATCTGGCAAACACTTAGTAAAAACAGTGTAGAAACAGTAAACTGCAAAACTGAAGAATAAACAGAAACAATGCAGAAATAATTTCAGAATATAATCGAGCCCACTTAGTTCAAAGTGTGTCCTTACGGAAATTATTCCCCTCACAGTACTCGAGGTTGATGGAATATCCCCTCCCAGGATAGAACGATTATCTTATCAGAATAGTAGTACTCCAAATTCCGGTAGCGGTAAACCACTCAACAGTAGTATATCACACAAAATAAAGAAGTAAGAGTTTTTGAGAAAGTTAGATTGCAGAAAAATTCGTATTCAATTATGGAAAAAAAATCTAGAATTTATAGCTGTTGGAGGTACTGATTCTAAATGTTTGCAACCATTCAGATCAGACACCAGGTTTTTTGGAGGGAAATTTTAAAAAATCGGGAAGAGGAAAAACGGACCAGGTCAGACACAAGTCGTGGATCGCGCGCGGGCCAGGGTCGATCCGCGTTGGATGGTTTCCTATTTGTTAAATAAATAATTAATTAATTAATTAAGAAAAAGTTTGTCCAAAAATTTGTCCGAAGCCGAGCGAGCGACGACAACGGCACGAGGGGTCCTTGCCCCTCCAACCCTTTTAGCAACTAGAGCAGGTGTAATGTATTATATACACCTCTCTCTTCTTCTTTTTTCCTATGTGGAACAAATGTTTTAGTCAAAGCAAAAAGGACCTTTTACATTCTTTTTACTTTTCATCCCATTATTTTTCATTGATCCTTTTACATTCCCTTTACTTTTCATCCCATCATTTTTCATTCACTGATATCAAAACCCAACACTGCAGACCCAGAGATCACGGAGAGCTGTGATAGAAGCATTCTGCTTTACTTGCAATACAAGTTTGGAAATAAAGCTCTCTTTCAATTTTATGCGTTTCAAAAGCTTCTTTATTTCTGCTTTTCTTTTCCTTTTAAGCAACTGTCATACAATACGGCATAACGAAGACTCCAATAAAGTAAAAGAAGGGATAACTAAGAACCCAAAAGAAAAAGTAAAAGGAAATAGTATCAAGTATGTTTCCAAGATTTGTGTAAATTATAATTTGCCAAAAAAAAAAAAAAAAAAAATTGCATAAA
>MCJB01023940.1:0-10071 GCA_002018475.1 Nicotiana obtusifolia
AAAACTCACCAATCTATCCAGAAAAACAACAAAACACCAAAAAAGACAAAACTGAACTCTAACTCTGATTTCATCTCTGCAGGATGGTGCAAGATGCAACAAGCAAAGGATGAAAGCAACATGATATCGTCTTCGAAGGAAAACATAATCAACAGAGGTTTCAAAAGCAAAGGACAATTTTCAAAAGATCAATCTCCAACACAGAGAGCCCTACTAGCCAGCAAACCTGTTTTTGAAATAAAAAGCTTAAGGAAAGCTGGACTAGTGTCGAGTGCATGTGCCAACAACTCCAGTTTCAGGCCACTGCTTGACTTTAATATGCAACTAGTTTGGAGCAAAAAACAGCAAATGCCGAGTATATGTGTCAAGGAAAAGACTTCAACAACCAACATGATCATACTGCCCAGGAACTCCAGTTTCATGCCACTGATTGACCCTATGCCAGTTGGAAGGATCATGCCACACAATTGGACAAAGCAGATCACTGCCAGCTTCATGTCAATGGAAGAACACTCAAGGGACAACAATGCTGCCGAGCCACAGAAAACTCACCAATCTATCTAGAAAAACAACAAAAACACCAAAAAAGACAAAACTGAACTCTAACTCTGATTTCATCTATGCAGGATGGTGCAAGATGCAACAAGCAAAGGATGAAAGCAACATGATATGGCCTTCGAAGGAAAACATAATCAACAGAGGTTTCAAAAGCAAAGGACANCAGCAAACCTGTTTCTGAAACAAAATGCTTAAGGAAAGCTGGACTAGTTTTGAGTACATGTGCCAACAACTCCATGCCACACAACTGGACAAAGCAGATCACTGCCAGCATCATGTCAATGAAAGAACACTCAAGGGACAACAATGCTGCCGAGCTACAAAAAACACATCAATCTTTCCAGAAGAACAACAAAACACCAAAAAAGACAAAACTGAACTCTAACTCTGACTTCAACTCTGCAGGTAGTAAAAGAATATCTATATCCTACTCTTTGACGAACTTCCAGCTGGTGGTATTAGTACAAGTTACTCATTCCACTGGAAGGGAGGAAAAGACAGGAACACGCACAGACACAAGGACAAAATACAGAAGAAGGAAATCAAAGAAATGCACTACTGACTCTACTCAAGAACACCTTTCTCATGAATACATATTTGCAAAGAAAGATAAAACTCACTGCAAAGAAGAAGAAGATCAATCCCAACCACACACCAACACAGTTCTGATTTCACATACACATTTTGCTGAGACCGAGGAAAATGTCTATACGATTCTAGAGCACTATTCAGTGGTATTATCATGCTATCATGCTCAATCTAGAGGTGTGATAGACTTGTATAGGCAATCTTTTCAGACAATGGAACACAAAGGCAACAGGGGAAACTCAACAAAATCATCACAAAGGAAGCCAAGACAAATAACAGAAAACATCAGTAAGGCAAGCAGCAATCACACTTTCAACATCTCAACAGCATCAACACTAGCACAAATCGCAGAAGACAAGCAGATTTCACACTCAAGAAGCAGCAGCAGCAGTGACACTCTTAAGCAAAAGATTAGCAGCAGATGCAGCATTATCAAATCCCCCACAGACATGGCAAGCAGCACCAATCAGCAGAGGCAGCAACATCAAGGACTCAAAGATTTTGTTACCAAAAGACACCACTCCAAGGATTCCAAGCACACAAGGAAAGTAAGGAAATATTGCAAGGAAGAAGATGGTCAACCCCAGGCACACACAAGCAACAGACTGTTTGCCCTTACATACAGTTTTGAGAAAGATAAGAATACTCATACGATCCTAAAGCACTATTCAGTGGTATTAGCATGTTATCATGCTCAACCTGGAGGTGTACTAGGCTGGTATAAGAAATTCTTACAGATTAAAACAACCAATGGCAACAAGAAACAGAAGGAAAACAGCAGCCACATCCTCAACTCCCACACAAGAAACAGAAGCAGCAGAGACACCCATGAACAGAGAACAATCAGCAGCCCCAACAATCCAAATGCACACAGGAGTAGGCCATTTATTCAATTGTATTTACTAATGCAATTGCATCAATTACCTCCTACCTATAAAAGCAGTAAATTTCACATCACAGACAAAGAGAGCAACAACCAACAATGCAACTTTCAAGGGATCATTATCAAGGAATCAGAAACAGAACCACACAAGAACAGAATGGAAGACCTGGAAGCACTCCACTTTGATTTTGTACATATGCCTATCTACCGTCCATATAAGATAGATACACATTACCTTAACCTAGGTTGGACACATTTAGTACCTAATGGACACCTTTTGTATTTTTGTATCTATAAGACTAGGTACATTTACTTCTTTGGGGAGGTAAGGTTCATGTCCCCCTCCCTTTTTGTATATTTTACCCAGCTGATTTAAATAAAATCTCCTATTAACCAAAAAAAAAAATATCAGAGTATAGGGTAATCAAGATTTTAATCTTGATAATCTTGGGTAGTTGTTGAGGAAAAAAAAAAGATTCAAAAAAAAGCCCAATAAAATCAAAAACAAAAAAAACAAAAATCAGCCTAAAAAAAGTGTTATTGCTCAATATTATTTTTCAGATTCAAGTATAATGTGGTTTCCAAGTCACGAAAGAAACAAGAAGAGAGGATCCTAGTTCTTGAAAATTAAAGTAACTTTTTTCCTTATTCTTGTGGGTTTTAGGTTTCTTAAATTCTTTCCTTTTTGTTTTCTTAATAATCAATTCCTATTCTTCCTAGGTTTAATCCTTCACTTTCCTTTTCCTTTTGTCTAACTCCACATTCTTATCACTAAGGTAGTGACTAGTAAGGTTTATTAATAAATCTAAAGATTAACGACCAAGAGTTGCTTTGAGTGGAAAAAGGCAAGATAGGTGAGAATATTACAGGGAAAGAGCAAAATTTAAAAGATACATATTTCTTCTAATCTATGTCAAAATCTCTCAAATAGGTAGCTATAGCGATAGGAGGAGAGCTATGATTCAACAACTAGAAAAGTCGATCTTATAGTATACCAAATGGAAGGAAGATAATGGTAAAATTATTTTTCAAACAAGAGCTAAAGTGATGTCTGCAATTTACGCCCTTAGAATTGACAAAGCATTTGGCTATAACTAAATTAGCACAGTTGAGAAATTGAACTTGCCTTGTGTTGAACATATTGAACCCTATATATTGCAAGGAGTAAAGGTAGATAAAAGAGTGTTATTGCAATTCTCTATTGGAAGATATGAGGATGTGGTTTGGTGTGATGCCATTCCCATGAATAGTTTTCATATCTTGTTGGGAAGGCCATGGTATGTCTATAGAAGTGCTTCATATAGTATGAAAAAAAAAAAGATACTTTTTTGAGGTCAATGGGAAGAAACTCATTCTTGGGCCTTTGACTTCCTCACAAATTTGTGAAGATGAAAAGACTGTTAAAGAGAATATGAAAAAATATGTGAGAGAAAAGAATGAGAGGAGTAAGGGAGTGCATGTCGAATTTCGAAGAGAGGAAAAAGGAGAGGTTGTCTTGAGTGAAAAGAGTGGGATGTCAAGTGAGGTAAAGAGTAATCTTGAGAAAAAAAGAAAAGAGAGAAGGCAATGAGATAACAAAAGTTTGTGAGGTAGACAGAGAAAAACAAGAGTGTTTGAGAGAAGAAAAAGAAAAAAAATTTAGTGAGAGAAAAGAGGCAAAGGGTGAGGAGAAAGTTAGTCTTGTGATAAAAGCCAATGAGAGTGTAAGCAAGAAAAAGTTTTCTTTACTTCCTAACCCATTAACTCTTTCTTGTATTAGTTCTTGTGATTTTGTGAAGCCACATGTTGAAAGACCTTTTGAAAGGGGAGGTGAGGTGAAAGAGATGGTGACAAAGAATCCAATTGCATTCCAACATAAATTTGGCGAAATTTATTCTTGTCGGATGGTGGAAGATAAAAGCTTGGGTTAAATTATTTGTTATTGAACCTTTTGACTATTTTGATCCTTATTTACAAGTTTATGACATGGAGTTGCCTCAAAGCATTGCTAAGTTGGAGCCATTGAATAAAAGAATACAAGGCGATGATGTTCCATTTGTAAATAAGTCCAAGTATGGTATGTATAATTGGTTTATTCGCATTTTTGGTATTTGTAGAACACCTAAAGTATTTTTGGAGGTAATGAACTTTACTCTTATTTCTTATGTTGGTGACTTATAATTTTGTGTATGACGATATTTCGACGCATATCAAGTCATTAACTGTAATATCTAAGTTCAAGTGCAAGAGTAATTTACTGTCTTTTGATATTCAGTATGACATAGATGATTATGTATTCCAACTTGGTGCAAAGAGACATGAAATTTATGAGAAGAGGCTTGTGAATGAGTTAAATATTTCTTCATCTCTTATTCAAGTGTCTAATTAGTTTTCATGCGATAAATTGCTAGAATATGATATTTTTTGTGTGATGGGGAGTCATTCTTCAAGTCATGTTCATTGTGAGCTTGTAAGAGTGTTTGATACTAGCAAAGAGGATATGCATAATTATTGTGACGTTTGTGATCAAATACTCTTTCTTGTATCCATGAGATTTGTAATGGTAGATAGTTGGCTATATCATAAAAATGTATTCTTCGATACATGTGGTAGAGATACTTATATTAAATGGATATGTGGTCAATCTTTTATAATTTCTTTGTCATATGTACCTATGGACTACCTTACCAACAAGATCGAATTGCAAGTTCTTTTTTATATTAATCTAGGCAGGCATAAATTTTATTGGGATGATGATGTCCATATGCTTTATAAGAGAGTATATACACCTAGTAGGATTAGTTGGGTAAATGGACACATGGTCACTATCTTGTTTTATTCCTACTATTGGAGCTTCCTAGGATGCTATCATTCCCCTCTTCTAGAAGTTGAGTGCAAGTTGGTGCCATGTTGCTTACAAATGTCCTTCAAGATTTTCAAGATTTCTAAGATTCTCCAAGAATGGTTTTGGACTTTCAAGACCCTATCCTAAGGTTGTTGGACTTTTTGTCCAAAGTAGTTAGGACTTTCTTTCTTTTCCAAAATTTCTAGGATTTCAAAGATTGGTTTTGGACTAAGATCCTATCCTAAGGGTACTTGGACCTTTTGTCCAAAGTAGTTAGGACTTTCTTTCTTTTCCAAGATTTCTAAGATTACCATGATTGGTTTTGGACTTTCCAGATCCTATCCTAAGGTAGTTGGACTTTTGTCTAAAGTAGTTAGGACTTTCTTTCATTTATTTTTTGGTAGAATTTTGTGACTCCCTCCCTATATAAAGGGTGTCTTCTTTATTTTTAAGAGATTAGATTATGATTGATAATATCAACAAAAATTGTGAGATTTTTCTTGCACTCTTGTGTGTGGCTACTCTTGGATTTATTCTTCAACCTTCAAGAATCAACTTAAGGTGGTAAGATTAAAATCTTTTTCGAAATCTTAGATCACATATAGGTATTCAAGAAAGGTGATAAGTTTAGGCTTATTGTTGTTCTTGTTATTCTAAAGGGTAGCGTTTCACAATCTATCTCTTGTTTTTAATTCTCTACTAATGGCGATTAGTTCTTCGTTAGCTATTTGTTGTTTCTAAGATTCAACTTCATGAATAGACTTCTTGAATTCAAGAAACTCTTTCTTGAATTCAATCTATCTTTAATTTCTGTCTTTTTCGTTTCCCTATTTTCTTTTAGCTTCCGCACATTTCTTGATATCTTTTATTTTTCTTTAGTAATGCATGAATCCCCTATCGTGTTTGTTATCAGTATCACCAGTTAAAGATCGGGACTCGGATATTCTAAAGACAATATTTAGGACCCAATATGGTCACTATGAGTTCTTTGTGATGTCTTTTGGGCTGACCAACGCCCCAGCAACATTCATGCATCTGATGAATAGTGTATTTCAGCCATATCTCGACTCGTTTGTCATAGTATTCATTTATGATATCCTGGTGTACTCACGTAGCCAGGAGGAGCACGCCCAGTATTTGAGGATTGAATTACAGCGGCTGAAGGAGGAGAAGCTTTATGCCAAGTTCTCCAAGTGTGAGTTTTGGCTTAGTTCAGTAGCGTTCTTGATGGACGTGGTGTCCAGTGAGGGGATTAAGGTGGATCCAAAGAAGATAGAGGTGGTTAAGAGTTGGCCCAGACCGTCCTCAGCTACGGAGATTCGGAGCTTTCTCGGCTTGGCCAGTTATTGTCATCGCTTCATGGAGGGCTTCTAGTCTATTGCATTGCCTTTGACCAAATTGACCCAGAAGGGTGCTCCATTCAGGTAGTCGGATGAGTGTGAGGAGAGCTTTCAGAAGCTCAAGACTGCCTTGACCACAACTCCGGTTCTAGTTTTGCCTTTAGCTTCTGGCTCTTATATAGTGTTTTTGATGCTTGTTGAATCGGTATTGGGTGTGTCTTGATGCAGGAAGGTAGAGTGATTGCTTATGCTTCGTGTCAGTTGAAGCCTCATGAGAAGAACTACCCCGTCCCCGATTTGGAATTGGGTGCCATCATTCATGCATTGAAGATTTGGAGGCATTATCTCTATGATGCAGGTCAACCTGATCATGATACGTTTAAGCCATCAAGACCATTCACGAGAAGTCAAGCTAAAGAGCTTCATGATGCACATTTGATGGTGAAGAAGAGCCAAGCGTTTCTAAGCACATTGTGATGTTTTGCGTGTGATGCTTGTTACTGTGTTGAGATTATTGTGTAGTTATGGAAGACATTATTTCTTAGTTATCTGGGGGTCCTGCGTGACCGTCGAATTACTTAGCCATTTGTGGCCTTTTTTGTTAGTTATTTGTTTCCTAGTTGATTTAGGACAAGGCTCATTCTATATAAGCCTAAAAACTTCTTTATTTTCAGAACCTAACTTTGATATTCAATACAAAAATCAACAGCAACTTTGCTCCAAACTGGTGTGCTTTGAACTTGTCCAATTTTTGGTGTGATTCTAAATTGAACTCGTTTCTTTGTTTGATTGAACAGTTTGCAAGACCATCTTTGTCTTGAGGGTTATTCGTATAGTATAGGTACTCCGTGACTTCATCAAGAAGGTATGTAGACTAGTTCCTACTTGTTGACTTGATGGTTCATTGAGTGTCTTGCTTCTATCCTTTTATCTAGTTTTTCGCGTTTTATATTGCATCAGTTGGTATCAGAGCTTGGAAAGAGTTTTTTCTTACAATCCCAATAATACAATGCAGTCTTATCACAAGCACAAGCCAAAGAGCATACAGCCCTCTAGTAACAGCAACAACATCAGCAGAAAACAACCATTACCTCAACAGCAGCCACAAATCATAGAAACAAAGCAACAGCTAGCTAAAGGAACATTGAAAGCAGATAACTTATAGAAGAATCTAGGTCATTGCTGCAATTGCTATGTGTGGTATTAGCACCTTTTGTGCTCATTCTATTGCAATTGCAACAATTACCAGAAACTTCACAGCAACAGCTGCAACAGCATAACCCATCACTTTAACACACAGATTCACAATAGTTCCACAACAGCAACAACAACATCAGCAGCAGCAGTGATAACAACTACAGCAATAGCATTAGAAGTAGCAGCAACATAATCCACAGTAGCAACACTATCAGAAGCAACAACAGTAGCAATAACAACACCACCAACAACAGCAGGATGGACAGTCAATCACCCAGCCACAGACATACTAAATCAGCTAGTCATCATCACATGTATGTAGAAGAAGAGAGAGATCCCAAATGGTCAATACAACTACATACACATCTCAGTTTATCACACAGAAGCAGCAGCCTATTCAGAAGCAGCAGTTCACACAGGCCACAGATTAACACAGTGCAATTCGCTCACAAGCATATGGCTGACACCATACATCTCTACAATAACAGCAGCACAAGACAATCACCAGCCAGCTCACACACAACCACACAAGTGCAACTAGATCAGGCTCACAAGCATCACTTACCTCACACACAGCCTTGCAGAAGTAACAGCAATAACAGCTGCAATAACAGATGCAACAGCAGCAGAACCACCAGGAATAGCAGCAAGATATACAAATACTCAAAACATCAGCAGAAGCTGCAAGCCTCAGATACACAACTGCAGCTTTCTCACCAGCATAGGCAAGTACTATGCAGACAGCTCCACAGCAGCAACAACAACAGTAATAACAGTTACAGCAGCAACAACAGCAGCAGAAACAAGAGCAGCAGCAGCAACAGCAACAGTGGTAGCAGCAATAGCAACAGCAGCAACAACAACAACAGCAGTACCAATAGCAGCAACAACAACAACAGCAGTAGCTATAGCAGCAGCAGCAACAGCAACAGCAACAGTGGCCGTAGCACCAGCAACAGCAGCAGCAGGAAGGATATATAGCCATCACTTCAGCAAAAGCCACAGTACACAGGAACACAAGCCACTCAGCAGAAGCAACACACACATACACATCAAGACTCCAAGGAATCCAGCAGCCTCAGGAGCACACCAGCAAAACCAAGCATGTCAGTACTATTTTAACTTCAGAACTAGACACTATCTGCACCATACGAAAACATCTCCACAGCAGCAGTAGCAACAACAACAGCACTAGTAAGTTGGAACTACACTCAACCCTCCAGCAGAAGCCACAACACACAAAAGCACAAGGTACTCCATCCAGCAGCACTCATCAATGTAGCATCAAACACCACCAGCAGCAGCACACACATTACAACACTCATTGGAAGATAAGGACAATAACACTCTATCATATGCATCAGACACTGCCAATATCACTCTCCAGTCACATGGCCCTCTTTTGTTAGTCATCTCAAATTTTGCTTTCTTTGCTATCAAGGCCAAAGCAAAGATGAAGATTGTTATTTCTCGCTATATGGCCCATCACTTAGAAGATCCCCATTTTTTGCTAGAAATAGATTCTATTGCATAGGAAAGATACTATTTCAAATCACTTGCTTAGTTGATTTAGGAACATATGTACTTTTTTGTATAGTTGACCTAGATTCACTTCACACTATTTTTATATATATGATTGTCTATCGATGTTAAAAGATAGACAATTATTACATCATCATAGGTCTAACCCATTATAGCTATTTAGGCATACTTGGTCGTCAAGTTTGGAGGACCAGGAGTGTACACCTTTTCTATCAGGAGTTAAGGTTTATGTCCCCCTCCTTTTCTATACTTTTTGTTTTATATATAAAAATTAACGATAGGCATGCTGCCTAGTGAATCTGATTAAAAAAAATCCTGTTCTTCGTGCCTTAGTTTAGGTTCTTTCTTTAATTTCATTTTTGATAATAAAAATAAAAAAAAAAGGAAGAAAAAACGTGAAAAAAAAAGAAAAAGAAGATAAAAACCGAGAATTGTTGTTGATTGAAGTTGCTAAAATATCTAGGATTGAAATCTTGAAGTAAATTGAATTGCTAGAAGAATTATCAATAGTTCTTGGTTGTATTCTTCAAGTTCTTGGACGCCAATTTGTTGTTCTTGAAGCTAGTTCACGTTAATCTTGGAGTTCTTGAAGTTCTTGGACATCAACTTGTGGTCTTGAATTAGTTCACGTTAATTTTGGGAATTCTTGAAGTTCTTGAACGCCCAAAATTGTTGTTCTTAAAGGTAGTCACGTGAAACTCAAGAATCTTGAAGTTCTTGGAATTAAAATTGTAGTTCTTGAAGAGTTTTGCGTTGTTCTTGAAGAGGGTCTTGAATCCTCAATCGTTCTTAACGAGTCTTCCTTGAATTCTTGAAGTTCTTGAATATTAATTTGATAGTTCTTGGGGAAGTCTTGAACGTGTGAGAGAGAAAGAAAAGAGGGCCAAATTTGGGAGGAGAAGGAGGAGGAATAGGAAACCCTAATTCTAGTCCAAGAAGGAAACAACTCCCAATCCAAAAGGGAGAAGTTTCAAGGAGTTGAAATTCTATTTGGACAAAGAGAGAAGGGGCGAATTTGTGTTGGAAAAGGAGAGGTGGGAAAGTTAGAATATGTGTCGATTGCCGAGATCTGAACAGAGCAAGTCCTAAGGATGATTTCTCGCTGCCCAACATACACATACTGATTGACAACTGCGCCA